>JAGYYJ010001376.1:36799-72810 GCA_019671005.1 Hibiscus mutabilis | reverse complement strand
AATATAAAATTATAAGTTAATACAAAGATAAATTTACATCATGATTCTATAAAGTTTATAATTTGACTTTCGAAAAAGTTATAAGTTGAATATATTAATCTCGATAAATAATCTAATCCTTGAACAAGTCTGATTTAATTGTGTATGTAATAATTTAAAGTCGGGTTAAGCTTACCTAGTTTGGTTCCAACAAGCACGATTGGCACATTAGGAGCATGATGTCTGAGCTCAGGAATCCACTGTTAGCCATGAAACTCAAAATTTATGTCAAAGTCGAGGAATTTGAATATACATAGGGACGGGATTAAAGAAAGAGTGAGAGGGGTTATGCCTTTTATTTTATTTTTTTATTTTAATGATAATTTAGGTCCTATATATTTAAATACTAAACGAATTAGATTCTACCCTTAAATTTTAAATTTAAATACTTAATAAAACTTTATATTTTTTAAATTCAATAATTTGACCCCTCTCGATACTCGATCCAAGCTTCGTCCCTATGTATATATGTGTGGAAAAATGGAAACCAATAAATCACCTTTTTGTGAACATTTTCGTAACTGGCCTTGCTTATCAGAGAAAAGGCCAGCAAAAACACATCAGCTCCTCTATAACTCAAAGGTCTTAGCCTGTTGTAATCTTCCTGTCCTGAAATTCACATATTCTAATTTTTAAAAACCAAATAATCGGTCTATACACAACTTGAATATCAAATAATTTTCTATAAAGTATTTTAGAGTTGTTTCCTTTAAATTATAAATAAACATTTTATATTATAAAAAAACTAAATAAAAATAGTACTTGGTTCGGTTAAAATAACTGTTTCAAAACATTCGGTTACTATCCAAATCAAAACTGAACTGAAACCAAACTAAACACTATGATTTGAATCGATTTTTGGCATTTTCGGGGGTTTTTTCTCGAACCCTAGCTAGTCATGAACTTACCGGCAGTGTCCCATAGGCCAAGGTTCACTGTACATCCATCCACCACCACATTGGCACTAAAGTTATCAAACACTGTCGGAACATAATCCTGTATTAGGAGGAGAAAAACATTATTTGAATCCGATTTGTCGACCAATAAATTGGATATTAAATAATAATATCAAGAAAAATATCTTAATCATGAAATAACATTCCAAATGGGTCACGATTACCGTTGGGAAAGCATTGCTAGTATACGAGATAAGCATACAAGTCTTCCCCACGGCTCCGTCGCCCACGGTGACACACTTGATAAACCTCGCCGTATTCATCTTCTCCAGCAAGACGTCAGCAGTGGCAGCCTTTGACCCTAGACTCGATTTGCGACTACGATTGTCGATGAAGAAGATGGTGAGGGATTGTAAGGTTTATATGAGAAAAGAAATGGAAACTTTAGAATGATGGAAAACTGGGTGGCCTTTTGATTCCTTCAAGTGGAAGAGCAAGGCTTAAGAAAAACAATAATAATGGGTAATTAAAGTGGAGTTTGGTGTTGGTGTGTTAGTTGGTTTAAGTGTTGAAGAAGGGATATATGGGCAAAGGCAAAACAAAAACTAAAAGATTGTTTGCTTGATTTTAGTATTACAAAACTCAACTTTTCCCTACACAAATCAATGCATTTTTTTAGTTGATTCAGTGGGATAAGATGTTAAATACTATAAACAAGATCAAAAATTCGAATATCGACTTCGTAAAAAAAATAAATTAGGATAGGAGGGTCACTCTCATAATAGACCTTTGTAACATATACGATCTAGATTAGTCGGTCAATACTGATTAACTATTAAAAAAAGCATTTGATGCTTTGTGATTTATAGTGGCTTACCTCATATTAGCATGCTCTTTTGCCCCCCACCAATCCTGTGAATCTTCAAAAACAAAGAAGTGGGGGGGAAAACAATGGAATTAGTGATGTTTACGGCATATTTACTCTTCTTTACGTTAAGACAACCTTTCTAATTATTTTACTTGTCCCAAGAGATGGGATATAGTTTGAAAGGTCTAATTACGTTTTAGTCCCTCTGGTACGTTGAGATCCGAGATTTAATCTTCTTTAATTCTTTAATTTTATAAAGTTATTAGTAGGTTCAAATTAACAATGTGTAATTTGCATCCGTTAAAGTAATGATGTAATTTAAAAAAAATCTTAAACATTTGTCTAACATGTAACTTTATTATAGGTTGAATATAATTAACTAGATTTTCATGTATTTTTAACATGTGATTTGGATTGTATAACAAAATAATAGTAAAAATAAAAACCCATGTCCTTTATCAGCAACAACTATAATATTATCAAAAATAGACTTACTAAGAGGGACTGAAATCATAATTAAACTCAATCAATTTTTATATTATTTTTTTAATATCGTTAATTTTCTTTTATAAATATTTTTTAAACTCAAAAAATTCTAATAATATAATTATTTCTAAAATAATTATTTATCCAAAAAAATAGTCTTAAATGTTAGCATTATGAAATGATACCTTTCAAAATGCTAGTATTTTAGAAATCTCCAAAAAAATTAAAAATTTTCGTCCAAATACACCATTAATGAATATAAACATAGATTTTAGTCTTAATTCGGTTGGCATCTCTTAAATTTTACGAGTTAAAATATACTTGAGCACAATTATCCCGGTTTAAAACATGGAGGAATTGAAGACCCGAGTTCATCCTAGGAAACTCGAGTTTAATTGCTTCGTCCACGAAGTGTGTATGCGTTATCAAAAGGTTAATAATATGTATAAACATATACTACCTTGTAATCACAAAAAACATGGAGGAATTATGAGTAATTTAGATATGTGTAAACTACTTCTATAGCCACTTAATTATGAGAAAATTCTATTTTGAATATTAATCTTACAATTTTGTGAATTATACCATTTAGCTATTTAAATGATACCAATTAAGTCACTAACTTTTATAAGTTAACAAAAACGTTGATGTGGCAACTAAACAATCTTGTATAGTTACATATTTGGTTCTCATTACTTATATGTTCTATCAATTTATTCCTAATTTTAATTTAATTCAATATATTCAATTCTCCAATTAGATGATGATATGTGTTATCGTCCTATTGGTGATGAAAATTTAAAGAAGATAATGAGTGCATGATAGATTGAACATGGGTCATTGTCATGTAAAAGGAGTGGGGTGGACATCTAAATCTAATGGTGGATCAAATAAAATTTAATTGATAGACGCTGATAGTTGCTGGCTCGACCCTCCCTGAAAATTGCGATGTAGGGATAGCTAACGGAGATTATAGATTTAAATTGCGTTTGCAACTGTATATTGGATTGTGTTACGATTTTTGCGGTTGTAGGCATAACGAATGTTGCATCGCAATCGTAAAGTTTTCAAAGAACAAATGTTATTGCGGATATAATAGTTATAGGTATTATGGTTTCAAACCGTATCAAAACCGCTATATAATGGCCTCTATTATGGTTGCATGACACTATTTAAATCCTTGGTGGAGATAGGATTTAATTTGATCGATGAGGCTTCCTACTCTTTGACTTCGAGTGGTGTGTTCTTTTACTCAGGGATGGATCGATGGATGCTAGATGTTAAGGGGATAGATGGATCGATGGAAATTTCAAATTCTCATATAAGTTATATACTTCTTTTGTATTTTCTATTAATTATCTAAGTTCACACCCATTAAAATTTTATAATTTTACACTCATAAAATTTTAATATAATTCTCTAACAACTCGTCCCTGATCGAAAATCCTACGTCCCTACCTTTACTTATTGTTTTGTGCTTTCGCCGGAAGTATTTCCAATTTGTTTCTCGACGAGAGAAGAAGATTCTAGTTCTACTTCTTAGCCTTTTTTTGTTGCTCCTTTGTCTATTCAGATGTACTAATTTGGGTGTTTTGCTTAGACTCTTTAGTGTACCTTTTCTCTCTTTCTTTTTCAATAAATAACCAGGTGGATTTATAGTAAAAATACATAAAAGATTACATCTTATTTGGAGATATACCACGAGTTCTTGAACATAATTCGATTATATCCGATGTTACAAGCAAATTTGATAAAGAAAATAGTTTATTAAAATCGAAGGAAGCTCACAACAAGGCCTGCAATTTCATGATGAAATCATTCATGTAAGAATTTTCAAGCTCCGGTGCTAAAAGAAACTCTTTCCATTTCGCATGGTTAGCCCTCGTCTCTTTCCCCAACTCACTCTCGTCATCCATTACGGTTTTCACTGCCTTGTAAACATCATCCTTAGTAAATACACCATCTTCTTCGCCTTTCTCAACCTCTACCCCGATTCTCAATTCTCCAGCCATCAATCTCGCGTTAATTATCTGATCCCCGACATGGGGTAGCAGCACCAGTTGACAATCATTCGCCATAGCCTCTGCCAAAGAGCCCGAGCCACAGTGGGTCACGAAACACCCCACGGAAGGGTGGCTTAGGATCAGTTGTTGTGGCACCCAACCTCCATGGACAAACCCTCTTCCTTTTACTCTTTTTTGGAACCCTTCTGGCAAGGCTGACTCGATTGTTTCAGCCCCCATTGGCGGTTTCAGGGCAGCCAGAAATGGTAGACCCGTTTGCTCCAGGCCTAAAGCCAGTTCCTGGAACTGGTCCTTTTTGAGAACACACTCACTTCCGAAGGCACAGAATATCAGTGTCTTTGCTTCGAAGTTGCTTAATAACTTTTCCCATTGTTCTTCTAACGCCAGTTTTGGTGATTCCGGCACGACGGGACCGGCGTAAAGTACCGGCTTTTCAAACTGGCTGCCAATGTATTCACAATAAGGCCCTTCAATCTCCTTGCATGTCTTGAAACCAATAGCATCACAATCACCAAATGACCTCAGCTGGCGCTCTGCGAACGAAATGCCACTTCCGAATTCCATTGTTGTTACAGCAGCTACTCCTCGGGCTTCATGGGCGTGTAGCTTGATCCTGGACGAAGGGAAACCTTCTGGTGGCTCGAGTAGATCAGGCCCTGTTAAACCGACCTCAAGAATCTTTCTTGCAGGACTAAGACAATAGCCAATGGTGGCAGGGCTGATGATGCAATAGTGCACGGACTTGATGCCTAGCTTGCGAGTCAAGGCAGGCAACCAAGAGGTAAAATCAAAGAAAACGAATTGGGGTTTGAGCTCACGGAGGGATGCTTCAATATCTGGTTCAGTGAGATCCATGGCAGTCACAATGAGGTGATGCAAAGGGAACGGAACGTCATTCGTCGTTTCGGCACCGAGAGGTAGACCTTCGACATTCGGAACCGTGACCGGAACAAAAGTTATTCGTTCCGGATGAAAATTAAAACCCTCGACCTTGCTTAATGTTTTGGCAGGCAAGAAGAATGAAACTCGATGGCCTCTCTCGGCTAGTTTGTTGGCCATATGAACAAATGGAGTGATGTGACCGAGGGCAAACCATGGGTACATGGCAATGTGGAAGCTTTTCTCTGCCATATTCGATGGTTTATTTCCCCTAAAAATTGCTCCAAAAATGCTTCTAGTTTGAAGATAAACTTGATCGGCCTATGCAATCCTTGGACTTCCTTATATAGTGCCCATGGCCTGTGCAATCCTTGGATATGCCAAATTCTAAAAGTTTTTTTTGCACCAATATCAATATTAGTTGTTACTCCATCCGTCTTAAAGAAATTTTTACCTGTTGACTTTTCATTTAATTAAAAAAAAGTTTGTGTAAGAGATATTTTGTAAAATAATTAAAATGACAATTTTATCATTGAAAAGTTAAAGTTTATTTTGTTGGAAAAATAAAAAGAAGGTAGAAAAAGAAATGTGCATAGTAAAAATTGTTGAGTTGAAATAATTTAAGTAATATAATTTTAAAACACAAAAAAGACATTTTATAAGACAAATGAAATAATTTCTTTTAATATTTTTACGTAAACTTTATTAAAAAACAAGTACAAAAAATTCTGGCTTCAACTGACCCTAATCTTCACATGGCTCCACCGGTGGTTGGTCTTTCAACAAAAAAAAAAAAAATCCGCCGGTGGTTGGCAGCTACCACGGCTTTTTGAATGGCAAGTGAATGTCGAACTCAAAAAGATCACCGGGATCTTTGGAAAAAGCTAAAGAAATGAAAGAGTCTGAATAATTTGAGGTCTCCTTACAAATATGGTAATATTACCCCCGCGTTATGATTTATGACTTACGAGCTTTTTTTGACATTTAATTTTTTATTAAAATTATTTTAAAAAATAAATTTACTTTTAATCAGTGACGGGTCAGAATTTAGAGTTGAGGGTAAAACATAGATGTTTGAAAGTGGATGGCAAATTCATAAATAAACTAATTTGTAAAAATTATTATATAGGGGACAAAGGTGAACAAAAAATTTGGGGAGTGTGGACAATTGCCTCTTCTCACCCTATGTAGCTCTGCCCATGTTTTTAATTATTTAGAAAGATGCGTAGAGTAATTATACCATACACAATAGGTGGAAGCAAAAAAAATTTACAAGCGCCATATTTTTAAGGTTTAGGGATTCTATTTAGGGTTTAATGTTTATGGAGTTTAAGGGTAGGAGTTTTGAATTTAGGGGTTGTGGGTATAATTTAGAGTTTAGGATTTATAGGTTAAAATCTAAATCCCTAACCATATTACCCTAAAACCTAACCTCTAAACCTTAAATACTAACCATGAACCCTAAATTCTAAACCTTTACACTATACCCCTAAACTCTAAACCCTAAATTGAGTCCCTAAATCTTAAAACTAAACATGAGATACATGATTGATGAGAATTCGACACGTATCATTCATTTAAAAAATTAAAAATTAAAATTGTCATGTCAAATAACGGAATCAATATGAGAACATCAAGTTTTTATAAATAGGGGTATGTTCATTGTTCGGTTAAAATCAAATTAGCTGATAAAAGAAATTTAGTTTGGTTAATCGGTTGATTAATTAAGTGTTAGGTCGATTAGCGGTTAATTTTTTTAAAAGTTTGGTTATTGACTAATTCGATTTAAAATTAATTAATCAAATTAACTGAAATTTTAATATAAAATCAGTATATTTTTATTTTAAAATCAAATCCCAACAATAACTCATAATATTTAAAACTCAATATTTTTATTTTTTAATCTCAACGTTGAGAAAATAAATTCTAAAAATATAACAAAAATATACTTTCGATTTATTGTTAGTTAAATTTCTACTTTGAATCAAAACTAAAAAATATTAAAAAATTATGGTTAATTTTTTTTATAAGAAGGGTATTATTATCACGTGCCTCATTAAAAAATCTCCCTAAACTTAATGGAGAAAAAAGAGTACACATGATAACAAATTACATCATAACGACATTAAGTCGAAACTGCAAAAGATACCATATCCTCATTAAGGAGATGCACAATACAATTCGGCGGGACTTCAAAAATAGTCAAACCAAGGTCCACAGTATTACCTATTTTTGCCATAGCATCAGCTAGTCAATTACCACTCTTGGGGATGTAAAGACAAGAGACACACCAATTGTAACGACTCGGGTTTCGAAACTCGAGGGTTGGGTTAAACCGAGGCATGAGCTTCGCGTTTGGGTCGAAATATTGGGCCTTGAGAGCCTTGTTGGGCTTGTGTTGTGGGTTTGTTGTTGGGCTAAGGTGAAAGTAAGAAGGGCAAATAGGTAAAAGCATAATTAAAGAATATGAGAGCTGATGGGGGGCTTTAATTTCTGCAGAAAAGTTGGAGGGTGAAGTCACATTTGTCCCCTTGTCTTCTCCCTCTTTCTCATATCCATCTTCCTATCCAAGTTGAAGTAAAATGTGTAATCTTTGAGAGTTTGAGTAAGAATCTCGTTCGGGGCAAGAAGGGAAGCTTGTTCAACTTTGAGATATCTACCAACCAAGGTAAAAATGGTTGGTTGTGGTAGAAGAAAGTGTTTGGTGAGAGCTTGAAGAAGAAGAACGGGAATGGATCTTTGAGGGCTTTTTCATCAGCTTTAATTCGAGGTTAGTACACTATTAACTCCTATTGTTTCCTGCAACTCATAAAAATAAGCTTTGTGCATGTTTTGGTGTTTATGGTTTGATAAGCTTTGGGTTGGCCCCTTTAATGGTAAAATGGGGATTTAATGTTGCTAAGGCTTAAAATTGGTAGAAACCCACTTAATACCTTCATAATAACTTGTAGAATCGATTTGGGGTTTAACTATGGGGTCAAACAGGGTTTTTAGGTGAAACACGCACCCAGAGTTTGAAAAATTGGGCTTGCGTACCGGTACTGGGGTTAGAGTATCGGTACGCCTTAGTGTAAATGGGGGAAGAGTTGTGAGGAGAGTACCAGTACGCTTCCCCGTATATTGGTACCCCTTGTAAGGTAAGGATTCCAGAGATGCCTTCGTGTACCGGTACGCAAGGGGGCTTATCGGTACGTACTGTTACATTGCCTGGAAAGGCTTTGAGTACCGGTACGGTACGTAACGTATCGGTACTCACTTGGGTTAAATTCCTTCAAATCTAGTGGGGGTATCGGTACTCATAGGGGAGTATCGGTACGCGTTGTTGCTTGCTTAGGAGAGGCTTAGCGTACCGGTACGCGTTTGTGAGGGTACTTGTACGGGGTGGATCGATATATGGCGATCCTAGTACAGATGATAAGTACCGGTACGGTACATAGCGTATTGGTACGGCTTAGGGTCTAGTTCTTTCGAACCTAATTAGAGTATCGGTACTCATGTGGGAGTATCAATACTTAGAGGGAAGTACCGATACTCACCTTGGAGTATCGATACTCGCTGGGCAATCTGCCCAATATTTTCGAGGTGGCGTTCGGGGGTGTTATAATTCGAGGCAAAGGGCCTTGGGGGCCTGTTAAGGTGTAAAATGAATATTAAAACTGAGAAATGGAAATTTTAACCTCGTACGAGTAACGAATGGCTAATGACTTGGTAAATGTTGGGTAAATTATGTGAGGTGGTAAACCATAGGGATCCTAGGCGGATCATGGATGCTGTGTGGTAATCTAGGTCCATGCTGTGTGCGAAAAAGGGCGCCTATAAGGTTGAGTCTTGTCGGATAATAAGATAAATTAGTGAGAATAGCCAATGTGTACTTTATAAACATGCTAATGAATGGATAATTCAACGGGATGACATAATAACTGATAAAAACCATAAGGCTGTGGTAAAGGTGTTAGAGCTGTGTGTGGTAAGACCCTTGTGTCGATGTCTAGAGCTGTGTGGTTACTAGGGTCCTTGTTGTGTGCTGATGGGACGTCTAGATAGTCGAGTTATCCATTGTTATTGGGATTTGGATACCTTAAGTGTGTTGCAACACCTTGAAGACTCCCGAATGTAGGATCCCGATGCTTTGTGGACGCGGGCCTCATTCGAAGATGCTTGATGAGAGATCCCAAGCATGGATGTAGGATCCCAATGCTATGTGGACGCGGGCCTCATCCCTTGAGTATAGGATCCCGATGCTTTGTGGACGCGGGCCTTCTTCAGTGTATAGGATCCCGATGCTATGTGGACGCGGGCCTTACTCGCAGTGTAGGATCCCGATGCTTTGTGGACGCTGCCCTCACTCAAGTGTATGATTCTGATGCTTTGTGGACGCGGACCTCACTTAATGTTGCTGGTGTTGTTAGTGTGGTGCTAGGTAAACGTATGAGATACTTGTACGAGCTGTGTGCGTGATCATACATTCATAATGCCATGTGTTTAGGCGGATATGGTAGCGCCATTTTTATCTTGCCATGATATCATTCTTGTTGCATTGCTTTATTTATGATTTGCTTGAAGCATGGTTGAGTGGCGGTGTATCCACTGAGCTTTGTTAGTTCGGCATTCGAAATCGTTGTTTTTGTTCGCAGGTTAGTAGGTTTGGCACGTTTTTGAAGGAGCACCATCTGGGAAGGATTCTAGTGCCTCGTCTCTTTAGAGTACATTACTTAGGTCTTTTGGATTTGTATTTGTAGGAACCTATTGTATATTGTAAATCGTATTTGGATTTTTAAACTATCGAGTCAAGGGTTTATAATGTAATTTTAAAAGGAGCTCCATTGTATATGTTTTTAATTATTTATTATGTTTTATTGGGCTGTAATTAAATGGACTTTCAAAATAGATTGTGGATTAGGCTAAACTAGGTCAAAATTTTATAATAACGGGTATGGCTTGAGACCCAAATGTGACATCCGGGTTGAGGGTGTTACACCAATCCTTCCTACACAATTCCTTAATGTACCATATGATAGCAAGCGTGCCCCCAATACGATCATCCTGATGAATTAACTTAATAGCCTCGACACAATTAGATTCAACAATAATGTGGCATAAATCCAAATCCCACGCAAAAGAAAGGCCCAAATAAATGCCCCAAAGTTCAGCTTCTAAAGCCGAACAATATTATCGTATCGTCCGAGATAATCTCCCCGCAAGAGCCTCATACATAGTGTCCGCAAGCCATTTACTCCGAGTCACAAGCGAACCCCAAGCCTCAACCGAGCTGCTAAAAACCACAACATTTCGTTGACACCAAAGGTTCCAAAGCACCGAGGAGAACAATAGATCCCAATTAGCATGATCACGTCCAAAGGAAGACGAGCAGGAGAGATTTTGCTCAATCCACTGATGAAATGGCAATTGAAATAGTCAACCGTGACAGTTGAACAATTAGCGACCAAATTGAACTTAGTTCGACCAATTAGTTCGATTAATGATTTTTCAAAAAACTTTGGTTCGACTAATGGCTAAACATTTTTAAAATTCGATTTTGAGTAGTTCGGTTCAATACCACCCCTATGTATAAAAACATGAAACCCGTGCAATTAATTTTGTACATCAACTATATTGTCACGCCATAAAAATTTACTCGTCATCATTTTATTAAAGAGCATTAATTTATTAAAGAATGATATGTAGACATGATAATTCATAAGTTGTTAATTTTTTTAATATTTTTAAATAAACTTAATTAAAAAAAACAAGTACAAAAAATTTTGGCTTCGACTGACCCTAATCTTCACGTGGCTCCGCCGGTGGTTGGCAGGTACCACGGCTTTTTGAATGGCAGGTAAATGTCGAACTCAAAAAGATCACCGGGATCTTTGGAAAAAACTAATGAAATGAAAGAGCCCGAATAAATTGTGGTCTCCTTGCAAATATAGTAATATTACCCCCACGTTATAACTTACGACTTATGAGCCCCCCCCCACCCTACATTTAATGTCTTTGATATTTTTTTAGAGTAATTATCCCATGAACCGGAAGTAGAAAACAAAAAAAAAATTACAAGCACTTCAGTTTTAAGGTTTATGGTTTAATGTTTATGGGATTTAGGTGTAGACGTTTTGAATTTAGGGGGTGTGAGTATGATTTAGGGTTTAAAATTTACATGTTAAAATCTAAATCCCTAACTATATTACCCTGAATCCTAACCTCTCAACCTTAAATACTAACCATGAACTCTAAATTTTAAACCCTACACTAAAACCCTAAACCTTAAACCAAATCATTAAATCCTAAAACTAAGGGCGCTCATTGAAATTTTTTGTTTTCACCGCCAGTACATGAGATATTTTCCCTTTTTTAAGTTTATAAATTTGTTATGTTATAAGATGATTGATGAGAATTCGACACATATCATTCATTTTAAAAATTAAAGTTGTCATGTCAGATAACTGAATCAATACGAGAACATCAAGTTTTCATAAATAGGGATGTGCTCGTTGTTCAGTTAAAATCAAATTAGTTGATAATCAAAATTTAGTTTGATTAATCAATCGATTAATTATGTGTTCGGTGAATTAACAGTTAAAGATTTTTTAAAAGTTTGGTTATTGTTTAATTCGGTTCAAAATTAATTAATTAATCAAATTAACTGGAGTTTTAATATATAATCAATATATTTTTAATTTTAAACTCAAATCCCAACAATAACTCATAATATTTTAATCTCAACTTTAAGAAAACAAAGTCTAAAAATATAACAAAAATATATTTTCGATTTATTGTTACTTAAATTTTTATTTTGAATCGAAACAAAAAAAGTTATTAAAAATTATGGTTAATTCAAAAATTGAATCAAACTTAGTTGGATTAATAATTTTTCAAAAAACTTTGATTCGACTAATGGCTAAATAGTTTTAAATTTTGATTTTGAGTAGTTCGGTTCAATTATTAACTGAATCGACCGTTTAAATACCCCTATGTATAAAAATAAGAAACTCATGCAATTAATTTCGTACATCAACCGTATTCTCACTCCATAAAAAATAAAAACGGACTTGTCATCACCTTATTAAAGAGTATTAATTTATTAAAAGAATGACATGTGGACATGATAACTCATACGTTGTTAATTATTTAACGACGAAATTCTTGGCATGTCAAATGGTGACTAGTGATAACGACTATGTTAGTCAACGACAGTCAAATAGTGAGATTGATGCAATTCGGGAGTTTGATGACTAAATTGATAAAATTAAAAATGATCAGCAACATTGTTGATTTTGAACAACTACAAGGATAAATTGACGAAATTAAAAGAATGGACAAAATTATTAGATCAAGATTACTACAGGGACAAAATTATCCCTTAAGCCTAATCTTTAAATAAAACAACTAAAAAATCATCTATCTAACTAATGTTCAATGAAATTATATATATTTTTTTATTACCCCACCTATGGTCATCACTGAAAAATTATTTCATTCGTCCCTTAGGGTGTCCTTTGTTGGGGTTTGGGACAGAGGCCCAAATGGGGCCACAAATGACCCATTTAAAAGTGTAATCCAATTTAGTACTAAAATGAGACAATCCTCAGAATTCAGGCCCTTTTATAATAACTTAGCCCAAAAATATATATTACACCCACAACCAAACCCAAATCTTTTACAAGTTTCTTTTACCAATAAGTCCCCCAATTTTGTAGGGTTAATTGTTTAAGACGTTCCTTTTAAGCTACGTGCTAAATTTTATATTAATTTTAAATTTCAATTAAATTAAATTAAAATCTTATTGTAATCAGATGTTTCTATCGGTTTAAGTATCGACTTTTATGTTAAATGTATTTTCTTTTTGACAAATCTTTTTTTAAATAAAATAATTGTATGACTTTATTGATGAGGATAATACAATATAAGACATAGATGTAAGCTTCGTTAATTTTTTTTCCTAAACTCAGATGGAGAAAAAAGAGTGCAACACGTCCATGCCAAAATCAAATACAATCGAGAATATTAATTTAAATTAAATACATTAAAATTATTGTTTTTAATTAAATATTAATTTGAATATTAATTTAAATACATTATAAATAAAATTAGAATAATTTGAATATTAAATTAATTAAAGTGTAAGCCTAATCGCAAACCCGTGCATTTTCGCACACGTAATTTTTGTACTTTAATTTCCTAAATTTCATATTATTTAACCTTCTAACATTTGGTTTTTATCAAATCATTAAATAGTTTCAAATCTACCCCAATGAAATTTGACCAAGACAATAAGGAAAAGAAGACAAAGGTAATATTGTAGTGAAAGATGAAAAAGTCAGGAAAATTTTCTATCTGATAGGTTAAAATTTCAACCTTCCTTTTTTTATGTTTTTTTATTCAAAATGAATTCACTTATTTATAACACATATATAAATATAGTTTACATTCATCAATAATTTAAATTGATTATATATGTATATATTTATTTATTCTTCTATATAATTTAATAAATTAATAATCAATAATTGAATTATTTAATAAATAGATTTTAAATAAAAAATTAATAATTTAAATGGTATAATTTAGAATGATTAAGAAATAAAATTACAATTGTAAAACCCAACTTTTTTACACCGGTGTAAGTTAGTTATTTTCTTTACTCGACTTAAATTGTCTTGTTGTAATTCAGAATGATTAAGAAATAAAATCAAAATTTTAAAACCCAACTTTCTTACACTGGTGCCACATAAAATATTTCGTACCAAATTAAATTTTGCCGCCCATTTTCTCTTTTTATAATTTTCGATTCTTCATCTTCTCAATTCACGATTCTCACAGCCTAGGAAGCACGAGTACTGCACTTTAAGGTCATCCAGTCTGCCCTAATTTTAGACCTACGACTCTCTCGATTCTCAAACCCTCTCATTTCATCTTCTTCATTGAACTGCACAACCAGGTACGGTCAACCTTCATTTCATCTTCTTCATTGAAACCTTCTAAACTTCAAACTCACACCTTCTAATTTTGAGTCTGGTCTGTTTTAATTAATTTATTTACGTTCATATTAGATAATGTGAAATTATCTAGGCTGCTTAACTTTAAACTCATGCCTTCTAGTTGAAAGCTTTACAGTCTCTGTCTTTATTTTTTGTCTGTTTTAAGTTGTTTAATTTGTCGGGTTAAGTTTTGTGATCAATAGGTATTGAACATAAGCTTCTATTTGAATTCTAAGAATTAATTATGCTTAAAACAGAAATCAATTGTGGATTACTCTGTTTCTCTTTTCTAAATGCTTTCTAATTCTTTTTCATTTCATCTTTTTTCAATGAAACTTTCCTTTTTCCATTCAGCCAAAAAACAAGGAAGAAAATAGCCTATGTAATAGGTTTAAAAAGGAAAAAGGGGCTTTACATAAAAATTAGGCAAAAAGAAGGCAGATTTTCAGTCAATGCTTGATTGAAACGTATCTAAGTTTGATAATGTCGTATTTTTCATGCTTTGATTTTTAATGTCCAAGATATTCGCACAATGTGGGTGGATTACTGAATATCACACTTCTGGTCTATTATATATAGTATAAATCTTGGAAAAGGGAAATGTTTTAGTGCATTTACTTATTATTTGTTTAAATTTGTTTGTTGCATTTACTTAGAGCCTAAGATATTAGTGCAATGTAGATTGAGTTAGAAACTTGTTTCTTGCTACTCAACAGCTTGTTTATTGTGATTTTCTTAAACCATTTGATGTGGTTTTGTTAGTTGTTGAACAATATAACAAGTTATTAAAGTCATTTGCATTACCATTCTTTTGGTTTTTTTATCTTATTTTATTATGAATTTTAATAATTTTTTAGTATATGTGCAACTTAGGTTTACACTGACAATATTTTTTTTTAAAATTAATTTTGGACTCTTACACCGGTATAAGTATAATTAGAGAAGTAGACATCTATTTTCATTGAATATAAAAAAATAGATACTATATATGCAAGTATATTTGGCCCTAAATTATTTCCATTAAGTAGGCATACATATACACACAGAAAAATAGGCTTTTTCTTGTAATTATGATTAAGTGTGGATTGTGTGATTGCAGAAAATTAGAATTCTTCTTATAAACTATATATAATCACATTGTTTATCAATAATATATAGAAATTTGAGCTAGAAATGGTCGTATTGTTGTTCACTCAATTTTGTAATGCTTAAAGTTATGCGATTATATTCTTACATACATGTTGAATATGCTAAAATTTTCAGGTGAAAGTGAAAACAATGACAATTAAGAAAATATATAACTTTGCCCAAAATTTACTACCAGACAACTATAGTTTCCACTCAGAGGTAGTGAAGAAATTAAAAGAAACGGGCTTTAAAAATATTATTAAGCCAATAGAACTCACAAATCATTGCTACTCATTTTTTAGGGCAGATATAATAGAAAGATAAAGTGTTTTGAATTTAGAAATTTTTTTATCAAGTTGTTTATGAGTTTAGGAGATGTTTTGAGGATCACCAGTCTACTTATAGACGATGAACCAGCTATAGTAGATGATAGTTTAACCAATCTAATTGCCTTGTGTTCTAAATGTCTTGGCAACTTAGACTATTTTGAAAAACACCCAAATAAAACTGAAATTAGTTTGAAGTGTCTCAAAACAGAATATGAGAAGTTGAAAGAAGATCATGCTTTAGAAAGAACAGAACTTAGCATCCATGTTCGAGCAACAGTGCTATACATACTAAGGTCTGTTGTAGTTTCTTCTTCCTCTTCTACGATGTCACCACTTTATTTGACACTTTTAAAAGACATTGGAACTATTAAAAGCTATACATGGGGTGCGGCAATATCTTTTAAATGTGTCAAATAAAGCAGTGACACCGTAAAAGAGAAAGAAGAAACTAAAACAGACCCTAGTATGTAGAGCACTGCTGCCCGAACTTCAATGTCAAGTTTTGCTCCTTCCAAAGGATGATCTTTTTTCAACTTCCCATATTCCGTTTTGAGCCATTTAAGACCAATTTCAATTTCATTTGGGTGTTATTCGACATAGTCGAATTTGCCAAGACATTTGGAACACAAGACAATTGGATTGGTTAAACTATCATCTACTATATCTGGTTCACCGTCTATAGGTAGACCGGCGGTCCTCAAAACATATTCTAAACTCATAAACAACTTGATAGATTTTTTTCTGCATTCAAAACAATTTATCTTTCTATTATATCTCTGCATCACTGCCCTCAAAAATGGATAGTAATGATTTGTGAGTTCTCTTGGCTTAATAATATTTTTAAAGTCCCTTCCTTTTAATTTCTCCACTACCTTCGAATGGAAATTATAGTTGTCTGGTAGCAAATTTTGGGCAAAGTCATGTATTTTCTTAATTGTCATTGTTTTCACTTTCACCTGAAAAATTATAGTATATTCAACATGTATGTAAGAATATAATCGCATAACTTTAATTACAAAACCGAGTGAACAACAATACGACCATTTTTAGCTCAAATTTCTATATATTATTAATAGACAATGTGACTATATAGTTTATATGAAGAAGTCTAATTTTCTGCAATCACACAATCCACACTTGAGCATAATTACAGGAAGAAAAGGCTATTTTTCTATGTGTATATGTATACCTATTTAACGGAAATAAAAATAATTTAGGGCCAAATATACTTGCGTATATAGTATCAAAGGGTTTAAGAAAATCACAACAAGCAAGCTGCTCAGTAGCAAGAAACAAGTTTCTAACTCAACCTACATTGCGCGAATATCTTAGGCTCTAAGTAAATACAACAAACAAATAATAAGTAAATGCACTAAAATATTTCTTTTTTTAAGATTTATACTATATTTAATAAACCAGAAGTGTGATATTCAGTAATCCACCTACATTGCGCGTATATCTTAGGCACTAAAAATAAGACATGACCGAACCTAGATACGTTTTAAACAAGCAGTGACTGAAAATCTACCCTCTTTCTGCCTAACTTTTACGTAAAGCCCCTCTCCATTTTTTAAACCTATTACAAAGGCTCGGTTTTTGTTTTTTTGGCTGAAATGAGAAAAAAAGGTTTCATTAAAAGAAGATGAAATAGAGAAGAATTAGAAAATATTTAGAAAAGAGAAACAAAGTAATCCACAATTGATTTCTGTTTTACATCATAATTAATCCCCATAATTCAAATAGAAGTTTATGTTCAATGCTCATTGATTACAAAACTTAACCCAACAAATTAAACAACTTGAAATAGACAAAAAAATAAAGGCGAGACTGGAAAGCTTTCAACTGGGAGGTGTAAGTTTGAAGTTAAGCAGCCTAGATAATTCCATATTATCTAATATGAACCCAAATAAATTAATTAAAACAAAAAACGGAGCATAATCTCAAAATTAGAAGGTGTGAGTTTGAAGTTTAGAAGGTTTCAATGAAAAATATGAAATGAAGGTTGACCGTACCTAATTGTGCAGTTCAAATTCCACCATTGGTCCATTACCTTGACATGAGAATGCAACATTACCCTTCACATCCTGACTTAATACATACATCAGGGCTTTATGAACAGCATCACGCTCCACAATCTCATCTATAAGAAACAAAGTAAAGGCAAGATCTAAATACACGTTCTTTGAAATAGTAATAGTACAAACAAATTATTAAAAAAAGAATAATAGTTTTACCAACAGTAAGTAGTTGCCCTAAAATGTCTACTATTTTAGAAATATACTCCTTTGTGTCCTTGCAAAATAAAGGCAGCCCCCGAATCCCTTGCACCCGAACCTAAAAGTTCGAATTCAATTAGATTGAAGAGAGTTACTAAAATTCTACTTTAATTCACCAATCCTATTATAGTAAAAGTTCTTAAATTATATATGAACAAACCGCCAAATGGTGATCTCCGAGTCATACTCACCAAACGTTCTTCAACTCTGTCGTCTCACTCCGGTGAGTCAGTCCAGTTGTCGGAAAACACGTAGATTTGAACAGCTGGTTTTTGTTAATTTATTGCATATTAGTTGTTGAACTACTGATTTTTGCTATGTTTTGTATATAAATTGTTGAACGGTTAAATTTCATAGATTTTTGCAATCTGGAGGGATGAAATTCAGAATTAGACCATATATATTATGATTTTTTTAGTTAAAATATGCTCAATGTCCCGTAATCTTCGTGCATATAGATTTCAGTCCCTCTACTTTTATTTTCAGGAATTTAATCCCTCTACTTTACAAATTAAAGTTCAATTGTTAAGGCCATTATTTTTTTGGTTGAATATTTGAGTCTGAAAAGTAGAGGACTAGATTCCTGAAAATAAAAAGTAGACAAGACGAAGCCCCTCCCAAAAACTTTTGGTAGAATAACATTTTAAGTCCTTTTTAGTTTAAATATTAGTCAAATAAGTCCTTTGTCCATCCTATTTTTTAGATTAAATGCTTAATAGACTCTTGCCCTCCAATGTTTCATTCTAGTTCCATCCCTGAAAATATAGGGGTTAAATTCCAAGTATACGAAATGTACAGAGACTTGAACATATTTGAACCTTTTTTTTTCTTTCCCTGTGTTTACAAAGTGTTTGATTCTAGGTGAAGTTGCATTGCCTGGAGGGAAACGTGATGAAACTGATGCTGATGATGTAGCTACTGCATTGAGGGAGGCCAAAGAAGAAATTGGCTTGGACCCTTCCCTTGTCAATGTTGTTGCTGTTCTTGAACCAATTTTCACCAAGGTTAATTTGATTGCTTCCTTGAATCGAAATCCGAGTAATATAGATTCGGACATGTTCTTGTACTCTCGTTTTGCCTGTCTATTTTTCTTCGTATCATGTCATACTGTGATCGAGTCGTATCACGGGTTGAGATTGCACCTTCATTGAGGTCCTTAAGCATCTTTAGGTTGCATGAAAATGGAAATTGTAACTGCAACTTTCTAGGTATATGTAACTTTAATCTAGAGCTGGTTTTTCCGTTCGCAGCACCGAATGATAGTCATCCCCGTGGTCGGTATATTATTTGATGCAGAGGCGTTCGAGCCATCTCCATGTGCAGATGAAGTGGAAGCGATATTCGATGCTCCTTTAGAGATGTTTCTCAAGGTAGTATTCTGTTTGTTCATTACCGGTTGAAAGAATCGTGTTACGTTACGCTGCGATGATTTTCGGGTTTATTTTGTGCCGAATGCAGGACGAAAGCCAGCGGGCAGAGGAGAAAGAATGGAGGGGAGACAAATATTTTCTCCATTACTTTGATTATGAAGCAGAAAATGCCAAATATCTGATATGGGCTTTCACAGCCGGAGTCCTGATCAGGGTTGCATCGGTAGTTTACGAGCGGCCACCGGAATTTTTAGAGCTAAGGCCGAAATTCTGGGATATGGCCATTACCAGGGACATCTCTACATGGTGATTTCATAGCATTTTCATGGTTTCATATAGAATCTTCTGTGCGCGGGTAGCCTTTCTACATAATTTATTTACAATTATATCGAGTCTTGATCGTATAATGTTTTATGTTCAAACAATGAAGTACAATGTCGTGATTCAATTCAAATGCCACAAATAACATTCTTTTCAGAAGATCTTCGGGTCTTGATTGTATTTGCAGCGAGTTCGAGACTCGTATCGAGTTCATCATTGTAATATCATCGAATTCAATGGAACTGAGAGAGAAGAAAGAGCATATAATCAACTGTGCATAGATAGAAAAACAAAGTACTCATTCATAGAAATCATTAAAAAAATTCTAATTATCTTTTTGCCAAAAAAATAGTTTATTGACTAAAATAAAAAAAAAACAATAGTTCAGTAACTACTGCTGTAGTTTATCCTTAAATTTAAGGTTTAACAAATGGTATTGCGTTGGCTTTGAGAAAATTTTCATGGCCTACATACGCATCTACTCATTGCAGGTATATCCTCAACGCGATCCCATATCGCATAACATCATTCCCTAACTAATTTAGCGATTGCCGACTTGGTCTCGGGGGATGACCCTACTTCTTTCACAATATCATAATTCGTTAATCCGACATCTATCATTTAGAGTCGGTCTTGAGATTTTGGAGGTCTAGAGTAAACCGAAAAATTAGACTACTAATAATAAGTGTTGAAAAAAAATAATTCTAAGAGTAAGTCTAGAATAATAAATATTAAAAAAATAAATTTTAAGAGTACGCACATAATAACAAATATTTAAAAAAATTGAATTTTAAGAATAAGCTCCAATAACATATATTTAGAAAAAAATGAGCCTCTAACAATTATTGAAAAAATTTGGCCCCCAATAAAAATATTAAAAAATGAATTTTAAGAGTAGGGGCCTAATAACAGTTGTTGAAAAAATAATAGTTTTAAGAGTATGCACTTAATAACAAATATTAGGAAAAAAAATGAGCATCTAATGATAAGTATTAAAAATTTTGAACTTCAAATAACAAGTATTAAAAAAAATTGGACCACAAATAACAAGTATTGAACAATTTAGACCCCTAATAACAAATATTGAAAAAATTAAATTCTAAGAGTAGGTCCTAATAACAAATATCAAGAAAAAACAAGTATTTAAAAAATTGGGCCTCAAATAACAAGTATTGAAAAAATTAGACCCCTAATAACAAATATTAAAAAATTAAATTTTAAGGATATGCCCCTAATAACAAATATTGAGATAAAAGAGCCTCGAATAACAAGTATTAAAAAAATGAACATCGAACAACAAGTATTGACAAAAATAAACCCATAATAATAAATATTAAAAAATTAAACTATCGTTAAAATTTTAATTATGACACTAAAACTCATTAATGTTTAGACTAAATAAATTATTTAATTAGAGATGTGAACTCTATTAATAAAATATTTAAATTTTAAAAAATCATATATAATAAAAAAATATAAATAGTGAGCTAAAAATATAAATAGTGGGCTCCGAATGAGTAGTAGGTCTTGGGCAAGCGCCTTCCTGCTCACACTTAGAGCCGGCTTTATTACCATTTGCATCATGTTATGGTAAAAAGCCACAAATATATGCTTTTTTTCTTGTTTGGGAGAAGTGCTACATCAAATGCTCTTGTGAGTTTAACGATTGCCAACGTAACATCAAAGATGAGGTTGTTTTCTTCACAACTTCAGGATCTATTAGTTTGTTGTCCACCATCTGCATTAAGTGTTGTAGAAAGCTGTAGAAGCATACTTCTCTTCCTATTCATGGCAAAGTGTTACATCGGACGCCATCTTGTTCACACCGGAGATTTTAGTCCGTTCGTGGAGTTTAGTGATCGCCGACTTAACATCGGGGATGATTTCACATGCTTCACAACGTTGGGGTCCATTAATCCAACGTCTGCCATTTCCATCAAGGTGTTATGAAAAACTGCAGCAGCATATTTCTCCAGCTTGCGTTGCTCGTTGCCTATTACTACACATAGGATTTAGAGCACCAGGAAAAATGGGAATACAACAAAAGATATAAGTTCCGATCTTTTGAAAAAAAAAAGTTAAGCTAAAAAATAAAGAATTTTTCGCCTTGACATGGAGATGTGACGGAATTTAAAGTTCGAATCTTGATATTATGAATAAAAAAATTAAAAGGGTTGTCTTATAATAGTGTGGTAATGGAGTCGGCACCGAACCTTTTTTATTATATTAGGCAGACCGAAAACCTAAAAACAAACCAGATTGAGGGTTCGGGGCACGGTTAATTGTGGGGAAGGATTAGCACCCCACAACGCTCGTAAAATGGCGCTTATTTGATCACTAATATTTTTCTTGTAACCTGGATGCATGTATGCAGAGATTAATGCAAAAATCTAAAGAGTTCTAAAAGCGTCCCGAATTTAATCACGACTGAGGAAACCCCGGTCAATTTAGACGCAAAGGGGTTAAGACATTAATCCCTAAAATCCGAAAATATAGTCTCGCATAGAAGTTTTGATCGTTCCC
This sequence comes from Hibiscus mutabilis, assembly GCA_019671005.1. Lineage (NCBI taxonomy): Eukaryota > Viridiplantae > Streptophyta > Magnoliopsida > Malvales > Malvaceae > Hibiscus > Hibiscus mutabilis. The sequence goes on along the minus strand of JAGYYJ010001376.1, from coordinate 50,693 downwards.
CAACGGCTAAGGGAAGACCGAATTAACCCTACTTGAGAAAATACCTCGTTTTTCATGATACAATAAAAATCTTCTTTAAATGGCATATTATGTTTTTTTAATTTTTATGGGTGATTTTTAAGGTTAATTATTACTTTTAAGAAGCATGTATTTAAGGGAACCAATCCTAAATTTTTTAATTAATTACTAAATTACCTAAGAGAGTTTTATTTACAATTAAGGAGAAAGAATTATTTACACTTTTTTTTAAAGAATTATCAAGTTAACTTTATTTACCATTATTTACAATTAATAAATTGTTTACCTTTTCTAAAAGATTACCTAAAGAATTTCATTTGATTATTTACAATTAAGGGAAGGTATTATCTTTACATTAACTAACTTACCAAGTTAATTATTTTAGAAATCTAACCTCTATGTATTTATAATTTTATTATTGGTGAACTAATCTTACACAAATATCTAAGTTATCTATTAGGGGAACTAACCTAAAAGTGTTTATTTTAATTTATTTGGTAAGCTTTAATTACAAAAAAAAGCAACATTAATTATTAAGAAGTCTATTTACCTTAATATTTTATCAAATTAAATTGCATAAAAATGAATAAATTAGAGAACACAGTAAATATGAATAAAGCAACAATGAGTTAAAGTGCACGGAATAAGAATTTAAGAACTAAACTAAAAAAATAAAGAGGACTATAGTAAAGGAAATTGCAAACAATGGGATCAAAGCGCGAGCTCGTGAACGTGAGGTACGGGCCGAACCGTGAACCATACGGCACCACTGTTATTGTCATTGTTGCTGGCCACTGTACGTCGGCAGTGTGCCGCCGCTACTGCCCCTGCTCCGGTGGTGATGCCGGCTCCATTCTTCGGTGATGGTGGAACCTCCACAAAACTCAAAGAAATCACTATCACTTGTATTGCTCTTGAATTTTTCGTGTGTTACAAAGTTGTATTGTGTGATTGTGAATGTGTTAAATACATTTAAAAAGGGAATAATGCATTTACTTGGGCATCAAACCACTTTCCTTACATTCAATTTGATCCTAAATGAGTTAAAACAAATAGGAAATGTCTAAGCTTAAATTTAATTACAAATATTCAATAAAATAATTGAAAATTCGCAACTAAATCAAATTCTCGTATTGAACTCGTATCCAATTTTCTGCATGCGCTGTCTTCAGTAAAACGAACATATCTTGAGCTCCCGACGTCCGATTGAGGCGTTTCAAGATACGTTGAAAATGTAACTGAAAGACGATCAATACGTAAGAAGATATCTTGACCCAAAAATATTCGGATCCTATCAAAAATTTGTCGTAAGTCCACAGTGATAATTCCTTGCGTATCACTTGACTTTCCATACTTGTTGGACATGATCTCTTGTAATCTTCCCATATCTGATGTGATTTGGATTTTGTGTAAAGAGGAATAGAGTAAAGGAAATTGCAAACAATGGGATCAAAGCGCGAGCTCGTGAACGTGAGGTACGGGCCGAACCGTGAACCATACGACACCACCGTTGTTGCCGCTGTTGCTGGCCACTGTACGTCGACAGTGTGCTGTCGCTACTGCTCCTGCTCCGGTGGTGATGCCAGCTCCATTTTTCGGTGATGGTGGAACCTCCACAAAACTCAAAGAAATCACTATCACTTGTATTGCTCTTGAATTTTCCGTGTGTTACAAAGTTGTATTGTGTGATTGTGAATGTGTTAAATACATTTAAAAAGGGAATAATGCCTTTACTTGGGCATTAAACCACTTTCCTTACATTCAATTTGATCCTAAATGAGTTAAAACAAATAGGAAAATGTCTAAGCTTAAATTTAATTACAAATATTCGATAAAATAATTGAAAATTCGACAAATATTCAGTAAAACCAACATATCTTGAGCTCCCGACGTCCGATTGAGGCGTTTCAAGATGCGTTGAAAAGGTAACTGAAAGACGATCAATACGTAAAAAGATATCTTGACCCAAAAATATTCGGATCCTATTAGAAATTTGCCGTAAGTCCACAGTGAGAATTCCTTGCGTATCACTTGACTTTCCATACTTGTGTGATCTGCAAGAAATACATTAATCATGATACAATTAAAAATAAAAATAATATATAAAAACAAAATAGGCTGAATGGGCTTTTATTTATGTTCATAGACTATCTTTTTTTTAATTTTTAATGGACTCTTTATACATATTTTTTTGCTTATTAGGTTTAATAATAATAATACATATATATACATGAAAATAATAAAAATAAATCAAGGGTCGAATAAGTAATTTTGCAAAAATAGATACCTAGAAATAAAGTTTTGGGTTTTAGTATCAGATATGATTAGTGAAATGGGTTGGTCTCAAAATGCTCACCAACTGTTATTGTAGGCTTGAGCTTCATTTTGGTGAACCAGCTAAAGACCTAATAAGAAATGGGCTTTGAACCATATGGGAACAATAGGTTAAAATATGGTTGGATCCCATTACTGTACTAAACGTTGAAATTTAGTCCCTATATTTTTATCAACATAATTTGGTCCTCCTAGTTTTATAATGTTTTTAATTAGTCTGAATTACTTACTTCATTAACTATTCTTATTAAAGTGTTGACATGATTATTTTAAAATCAACCTTAAGTGTCTCGTTGACATATAAAGTTGTTTATTGAATTAAGTTGTATGATTGTATTTTTTTAAAAATAAACATCCTTGAGCCGATTGAGTTAAACTCGGTTGACTTATCGCTAGTACAATATAAATATGAGGACGTAAGATTAAACATGCTTAAGCGTTCAATAATATCCTCCGATTTATAAGTGTGAAAGAGTCCAAATCGAAAGAAATTGAACGCTTAAGTGCATTAAAACCCAAATTTACAAATTGTTGTCATGCAACGATGTTAATCAAACTAAAACTTGATGGACATACAAACAAATACTTAAATTCATACTTGTTGCTTGTGTTTTGGTGTGACAAATCCATAACAATATCGATTAGAATGAACAATACGTTACATATTTCGTATAGGTTTCTAAGTTTAAGCTTGTTGCATGATAATAGAGCAAGTACGCAATCAGTATACACAAACACTTAAGTTCATACTTGTTGCATGTGTTTCGGTGAGACAAAACCATAACAATATCGATTAGAATGAACAATTTTTTACATATTTCGTATAGGTTTCTAAGTTTGTACTTTTTGCATGAAAATAGAGCAATTACGCATTCATATACCGTGGGAGTGTGCAACAATCCAAATCTGAACAATTTATTTTTGGTTTAAAAAATTAATGACTTTACATTTGATATTTGGCCGCCCTTAATCCTAAATGTACAATTATAAGAGGAGATTAAAAATAAAAATAAAACAGTGGAGCGTTTAATTTTTCACATGACGAGAGCAGCATAGAAAAGCTGGTTCCATGAATCAGGCAAACCAGGGAGGCACCAATGGCTGCAATCGTTGCCGGAATGTTGACCGTTGTAAGTGGACGGATGGGAGTCTTTTCTGAGCTGAGATAGTGTTGTGATGTCCAGCAGATACACTGGTTTCTTCATGCTCCCCAGGATTTTGTTCAGAACTGCAGCTGCTGGTGGTGCTCCTCCTGGGTACTTTGACCCTGACAGTGGCTGTAATTCTCCATTGCAGCTCCTCTTCGGTTGGTTCCATTCCCTGCCCCTGGTTTTTTTCATTCAACACAATAATTAGTTTTTTTGGTTGGTTCGGTTAAAAAAATCGAACGATCAGACTTAACCGATATACTGATTGTATAACCGAAATCAGGATTAGACAGTGAAAGCGGTCAAGTTGTCCAACTTCACATTTATCAAGATCTAATAAATTTTAAATCTAAAAATTTGAAGGAGTCAAGACTTAATTTGAAAATATTTTAATTATTAGGGACCAATATTGTCACTAGATAAAGATTTTGGGAAGCAAAAGCCCCTCCGATTCACTGCATAGTTCCGCCACTAACTGATCAACTGATTGCAAGGATGGTATAACGATTCTACAATGAAAGGGTCAAGTTGTTAACTTCAAAGTTATCAGGGCCTAATAAATTTTAATTTTACTATGGTTAGGATTCAGGAACTCACTCGTAGTGGGTGGGAGAAATGCCTTGGAAGAAGACTCTGGTCTTGGTAGGATCGACATTGGTGTCAACCCAGTTAGCCCAAGTTGCAAGCCCTTTGTAGTACGCCTGAAGCCGGTCCATATCCTTGTACAATCCACTCCCATCTCTAATATAATCCCATCTGCAAACCAATTTCTATTTAAATCTACTTAAAGTAAAATTTATGATTTAAAATGCAAACACTAAACATAAAGAAAGAATCCTACGCCTGAGATTTTCCCTTGTGAGTCCACCAATGCCAACTGTTGAAAACCAGCACGTCCATCCCTCTCCATGCTTTCCCGCCATTGATGGAGTTTAGATGAAGCACTGCACCAATTCTTTCTCTCACTATATCCACCAAGTATGGCGTTCGATACAAATACAGGGTCACTCCGTATTCCTGCAAAAGTATGATCAGATTGATAATCGAAATATATCTGAATTTAAATCAGAATATTTGATGAAACTTAAACCAAATAAAACAGAAACGAACATCTTACATATGATACAACTTAAACTTAAAATCTCGAAAAAAAAATATCAAAGAATTATCAATATTACCTATTAAGCATGTACATAACTAATTAATGTTGTTTAATGAGTTGCTTGAAATAATAATAATAATAATAATAATAATAATAATACAAGTTGGCAGTGACTGGTCCTTTAAAAACACTGTATGTCAGTGGTCCTTTAATAGAAACCACTAATCATGCAAAGAATTTAAGTTTTGATTTTCTCAAACTTGTTCCTCACATGTCAAAAATAATTGATAAACATGACATCAAAGAATTAATATAAATACAGTATAAAATCTACCCAAGATAATATATATATATATAATATTTTGAAATATGAACCTTTACCTACCACGATTCTATAGATGGTTTTGAATTTTATATATACACTATAATTTATGTGGACCGACAGTTGTAATCTTCAACTTCAACAGTGCATTTTGACTTATAAATAAATATGGAATATAAGTAATTAAAAATAATGAAATATTTAATAAGTATTAGATATAATGACAAAGTATATTGCACGCTGAAGGCAAGACTTATATTTGAACCTTAAATATTATATTGTTAGGATGGATAATTCGAAACTTCAAACATAAATCGAAAAATAATTATAAATCATATAAAAACAAATAAAAAAAGTAGAATACACTATCTTCCCAGTTGTTTTTGCTCCCAACTTTGAAGACTCGCAAATAAATGAAGAAATAAATGGATGCAAAAGCTTTGCCCACTCTATATGCATAGAAACATTCTTCCCTTATTTTAAGTAAATAAAACACCAAACGAAAATTCATATATATTTATATTTGATACATCGACGATATATAAATCTAGTTATAAGACATCACATGTTCAAAAAATATAATAATTATATATTTTAAAATCCTAAAATATAGGGTTAATCTAATTACATAATATGTAAATCAATTTTTTTATTCAATGTAAAGATATTGATATTTTTAAGGTAAATATTAATATTCGAGCCTACACTTTTATCATTTAATCAAATTAATGGATCTATCAACTTTAAAAAAAATGTTGGGACACAAGCAAGAAACAAACTACTCCACAATCAAGCAAATTTTCATTATTCGATTCGGATTATTTAGAATTCGAACCTAAAAGTAAATGTTAATTAACGACCTTATAACAACGTAAACCCTTCATCGTTACATATGAATTTCTAACAAATAATCCCAAATTTCCAAAACTTCATGAGAAAAGATAACTAAAAAGGAAAGAACAATGAAGAACAGACAAATAGAGATTGATTTTATTTTCATTAAATAAAAAAACTCACCTCAAAATTAACAAAAGACAGAGGGTCCCTTCTGACTATTGTCGTCTTGGCATTCGGCACCGACGCGTGAATCATGCACGCCAGCGATTCCCACATGTTCAAACTCAGTGAGTCACCCACGAACATTATTTTCTTCCCCCTCCATTTTCCCAGAAAACTCAACCCATTGAACCTACAAACAGAAAACCCAGTGTGAGAATGAAATTCACAGCTTAAAAACAAAAAAAGTGGGGAACCAAAATCAATGAGTTGATTTTTACCTGGGCAAACTACAAGCATCTGGTTTCCAGGCGTATTTAAGGAACTGCTTATCGGGTCTGCCGTATTTAAGGCAATTGAACTCAGGATCTATGAAGGGACATTTGGAGGAATCGTAGAAAGGGTAAGAAGGATCGAAAACCCATTTCCCTTGGAACAAATCGCATCCCCTGATTTGGTTTCTACCTCTTAATAATGCACTCTCGTTGTAGTACTGTGCATTTGCTTGGTGATACAACACAAGCAAAAGCATGGAAACAAAATGCAGAATGGTTTGGTAGCTGAAACCCATCTGGGAAATTTTAACAAGAAAGTTTTGTTGTAGACCCAGAGTTTATATAGAGTGGGAGAGGCAACTAACAGTGTGGGGGGCACTGTAAAAATGGAGAAGAAAGGGAAAAAAGCAAGTGTAGGGCTGCTTGGTAGGTTCGGACCACCGCTAGTGGACGCAAACAAATATATATATATATATATATATATATATTTGAATTCTAATACCGTAAATACCTATTACGATACGAGATAAATTTTTTAATTTAACTTAATTTATTTATAATATTAATATTTTAATTGTGTATCTTATTTAAAGAACTTAATATTATATCTCACTAAATTAATTGATACTATGTGTGCTCTCTTTAAATTTTTCATAATCGAATTTCTCTTAAATCATTTTTATATATCAAAGGTTTAACCGGACTCAATTTTAAAATTTAATTTGGTAGTCGTGAGTACTGGAGGGTCTTAGACTAAAATTAAAATAAAAGATACTTATTTTATTATTTTTTTATAATTCAAGTTCATTTTAAGATTTATATTCCGAATTGAAGATTTCTCCTCTTAACATATTTTTTAAAGTTCGAACTCAATTTTTTCTTAAAAATATAATGTATTTTGTTATTGCTCTAAAGGTAATTTGGGTGGAAATGCTAAATCCAAACAATATTTTAAGTTTTGGGGTAATTTAACGGATATTTTAGAATCTACGGCAAAATCTACAGTGCAGGAAAAGTCGCCACCTGATTTTGTCTTGAATAATAAAAAATATTAAATTATTACAAATCAAATGAAAGTCGCCACCTGCAGATAACGTTTTCACCCAAAGCGTCACCTGCAAGTGACGACTTTCCCATATACTATAAATTTTATCGTAGATTTTAAAATATTCCTTAAACTACTTTATTTTTTTAATATTTAATTTCTTTAAATTATTTGGCCAAAACTACCTTGCACCAAACCCTTAACAGTATTTATTTTATTGCATGACATAAGCTGCTCTAATCTTCTTTTTAAATTCCATTGGCCTGCATGTGATGTACAATTATCAAAAAGCGCGCGACTTTTTTTGACCGGGAAACTGCTAAGATAATGATAGTTTAATGGGCAAACCACAACCAAGGCCACTTAAATATAGTTTTAGTAATAAACAGGTCACTTTTTTAAAAAAGTTAAAAATAGATTACTTAATTTACATATTGTTACAAACTGGTCATTCTGATTACAAGTTAAAAATAAATCACTCAATTAACATATTATTACATACAGATTACTTAATTATTAGTATATTATTATAAGTATGTTACTCTTCTTTGTGTTAAGTAAGTGACTATCATCATCTTAAGTTTATTTTAATTTTGATGATAAGTAAATTATTTTTTCTAATAAGAGTAATTTTTTAGGAAAATTCTACAACGCTCGACGAACACAGCTGAACATCATTAAATTGATTAATAAAGATTAAAAATCTTAAGGACTCAACATATAATTATAAGTTTTATTTTAAATAAGATTTTAATTAAATTATTTTCCATATATATAATATTTTTTAATTTTTTAAAAATAATTGGATCAAACACCGGCCTTAGTTAATTTTAAAAATAAAAACCTAAAACCCTAAACCTAAAACTCAAAACCCAAAATCATAAACCTAAAACCTAGAACCCGAAACCATAGACCATAAATTCGATATATCTCCCCCCAACCCAAATCGATTCCCTTGAGTAATAAAACTTCAAGCCAGTAGATATTTTTTGGTTGATCGGATATAAGTCAATAACTTTCAAATTTATTTTGGTCGAATTGTTTGATGGTTTCGAGTTTAGAGTTTATGATTTAGGTGTAGGGTTTAGAGTTTAGGGTTTTATGTTTATGATTTAAGGTTTAGTGTTTATGGGTTTTTTTATTTTTTAAATTGACTAAGGTTGGTATTTGATCCAATTATTTTAAAAAATTAAAAATATATAATGTATATAGAAAATAATTTAATTGAAATTTATTTTAAATAATTTATAATTATATGGTGAGTCATTGAGATTTTTAATCTTTATTAATCAATTTAATGGTGTTCAGCATTAATGGTGTTTAACGATGTTCGTCGAGCGTAGTTGACTCATCCAATTTTTTATTATACATGTCATGCAATTTTTAAAAATAAATATAATTATTTAGTTCTGTGATGTCAATTTCAAAAGTAAGCATTTGAGGATAATAGATGATGACATTCATTTGTCCATCTATTTATTTATTTTTACTGATATAACAACATATTTAGCTCTCAAGAATAACATAATTTTTTATTTAGCCCTGATTCTAAAATTTTCAATAAATTAAGCTATTAATATTTGTATATCCTGTCAATTTGATATTAATCATAAAAATGAAAAATGTATATAATTTTTTTAAAATCTAAAAAATAATCTAAAAAAGCTACACAGCGGTAGCAATACAAAAGTCAGCCCGAAGGCCCCCAACCAACGGGACGACTCAGTCGAAACACCTAAGAATAGATAGTTTCATAATTAGAAGTTAAATTTATTTTTACTGCATATTATTTCCAAGTAGTGTTCTTTAATACCTAAGTATTAAATATTTTTTTAAAAACATGATAATACTATTTGGAAATACTATGTAATATAATTTTAACTTTTATATATAATTATATATATATATATTTAACTTTTTAGAATTTTAAAAAATATAAACGGTTTTATTTTTATATATATTTTTATTATCATGATCAAATTGATAGAATGCGTAAATATTAAGGACTAAAATTATTGATTTTTTAGAATTATGATAAAATGAAATATTGTGTAAATGTTGATGTCAAATATGTTATTATGCCAATCAAAAGTAGGGTAAAAGAATGGAAATATGAAGAAATTATATCATTGGTCATTCCCGCCACGTCATCCATGGGACCAACCAATAAAAACCACTCATCTCATTATTTTTTCTATGTCATATTTTTTACCAAGTGAATCTTCACTCATATTTACTGTAAATTAATTTTTAAAACAATTTTTACCAACTAAAGATTCACTTGGTAAAAAATATGTCATAGAAAAATAATGAGATGAATGATTTTTATTGGTTGGTCCTATAGATGACGTGGCAGGAATGATCCATGATATAATTTATCGAAAATATGAGCGACGTCATCTATTGTCCTCAGTTGTTCACTTTCGAAATTGACAGAGATCAAAATTCTCCGTTTATTTTGAGAGGGTTCAATTTACTCATTACAGAAAACAAAAGAAACTTCAATGGTTTTTTTACTATTTGAATTCATATTTTAATATATTTAATTAATATAACCACTTTTTAAATTTAATATTCAATGTTATTCACCCTAGGAGACCCATGTTCAATTCGTTTTGTCTGCAAGGTGTGTGACACATCAAAAGGTTAAGAAAAGTATGAACAGATACTACATTATAATCACCTTAAAACTATTCAAAAAAAAATATATATAACCACTTTTTAAACTTTAATATTCAAAGTGTCTAGAGTAAGAATTCAAGTAATTGCAATCATGATCTTGAATTTTGATCTCTTTTGTACCGAATAATATATAATTATTAATTTAATATGCAATATTATTCAATAATATAAAATAAAAAATTATATTTAATGTATTGACAGTATCTATTATAGGTAAATAAAATGATGACATAACAGTAAAAATGAAATTGTTTAAATCTTATCCGGTAACAATATATAAAATTATACGATATCAAAATATAACACTTAAAACAATAAGTACTAATTGATGTAAAGGGTGATGATATTAATATTAACTATATTCTGTACATTTTTCAATTGCTTGCAAAGGCAAATTCCTATCATAAGATAACATTATATATTTATATAAAAAAAATTATAAAGAAATGTAGGTTGGTTAGGATAGATTTCATTATATATTAAGTAATCTAGAAATGCATTTTGCTTTCATAAGAAGGAGAGTTAATATGAAGAAACAATGGAGTTAATGGTGGATGGGGTAGCTTGAGTTTTACACCATTGTCTCATGGATGTCCTCATTTATTTGTATAAGATTAAAACTTAATAGCTAGTAACATTATTTAAGAAAAAAATTAATAGTAAGGAATGGTTGAAGATTTTTGTTTACGTGTCAAAAGTCAAGAGTTTAAAACTTGTCGATCACATCTCTTTGCGTAAAGAATAACGTGTCAAATGTATTTTATAACGTCTACTGATAAATGACTTGCATCGGTTGATATATAATCTCAAATTTGAGGATAATCGTACCTCTCCTTTATCTAAATAAAAACACGATTTATATTAATAACAATTATAAGAAAAAAATACAGTTGATCTAACCAGATGAAACACTAGGTCTTTTAAGTTACAAGTGAGTATCCGGTCAAGTCGAGTAAATTTTTTTTGAGCTAGTCGAGTTGATATATCCTATTTTTTAACTCAAACTTTATTTTTAAAAAAAGTCAAGTCAAGTTGTTTGAGTTTCTGTTCAATTTAATTGTAAATATTTATAATATTATGGTACTAATTGGTTCGAATTTAAACAAATGCATTATACATGTATTTCTTTATATGTTTTTATATGCAATATACACATATTAGGCAGAGTTGAGTGACACGACTTAAACTTGAAAATTAATCCATTAATTACAAATTTTTTTGAGTTATTTCAGTTTTTATTTTATAACTGGAATTTTATTTGAACTTTTTTTAGTCGAGTTTATAAAATTACGATTCGAGTCAAGTCGAGTAAAAAAATTCATATTTTTTCAAGTCGAGTCAAGTTTTGCTCACACCTAATTTAAATAAGCTTTAAGGTTCGACTCCTAGTGTTATGAATAGAAAAGAACTGAGTTGGGAGGTTCACCCATGATGAGTTTTGTACTGCTCGATCCAGATTAATCAACCAATAAATTGAATATTAGTGGCTAAACCAAAGAAATATTAGCAAATAAATGTGAAATTTGAATGATTTTTATGAATGGAAATGGAAAATGAATCTTTATGAGTTAAATTCAAAAACATAATAATTAAACATTTGATGCACCCATAATTTTTAGAATGTCACACACTATAGAACTAACAATGATATATGATTTGATAAGAGAAATAACCAATAAAAAAATGCAAGTCATTGTCTTTATTATCCATAAGGAATTTGTGGAAGAGAATTGGTTAATGGCCAAATTGATGGATCAATTAGCCAACAAAATTGAAGAAATCAACATTTCAGCTTATGAATTGGATAATAATTCCCTTTCATTGTCCTAAAAATATGGCCAATGTGAAGACCCCAAGTCAACATTGCCTTTTACAATACAAACAAACAAACAAACCTATTTGCATGAGAAGACAAGTGAATCAAAAACAGCCTGACGGAGAAAACTTGCTTTTTAGAATATACCAAGGTTGTGGACTCCTTAACCAGAATAAAAATGGTCAAATTCTATAAAAGGTCCCTTTACGATGCGGGTTTTGGTAAATTCAGTCCCTTTATTATAATTGGATTATTTCTATCAGATTTTATAGAAGGTCATTTACTCTATTGTCTTTTTTATGGTTTGATCATTATTAGTTCCTCTATCTTTTGAAATGTGTATTTTCGGTCACAGTGTCAACTTTTCACTGATTTTATCAAATATTTTGACGGAACTTATTTTTTTGTTGTCAAATTATGACATGACATAACATAATATAACCCCTTAACAATTTTGTACAAACAATAAATATTATATATTTTTCATTTTTGTTTTTTTAATTGTTCAAAAGTTTTTCTAATTGTAAGTGTGCCACGTCATCATGTTTTGAAAAATAGAGGATTAGAAATGATCAAATTGTAATAAAGGTCAGGTCGGGACGAAGTCAGTAAGAAAGCGGAAGGAATTGTGGTTTCTTCTAAATTATTTTATATAGTGATATTTTAAGTCATTTTTAGTTTAAGCATTAGTCAAATGAAGCATATTCTTTTATCAATTTTTAAATTTAAATAATTAATAGATTCTTAATCTTTTGATGTAAAGCAGTTTAGTCCCTCTCACATTCTGATCCTAACTCTGTCCTTAAACAAACTATAAAGGGATTGAATCCATAAAAATGGATAGCACAAGGACCTTTTATAAAATTTACAAATAAAAGTAAATGAAAAGTGTCGGTGATTCTAAGTTTTTAGCGACGATTATAAACGTTATCAATGTGAGAAATAAAAAAAAAAATCCTCCCTTAACCACATGAACCGTAGTGTTCCCAAAAAATCGTGAAAGTCGCCATTTAACGTGGAATTCCATAATCAACCCGGGCAGGTTAGTAGTTATGAATTAAAAAATAAATAAAATTAGAGGAAATAAACCAAGTAGGGTCTTAGAACAATTCAATTCGGACAATTTTTTTTTTTAATTTTTGAACTGTTATTATAATTAATTTGGTTATTGGTTTCTTCGTAATATTATTTAGTTTTTACATTTTTTACTTTATTTCGATAAAAGGACTTTGTTTTATGGGTTTTTTTTAATATTATTTGATAAAGTTTTAAAGTTTTTTTAAATAATTGATTATAAATTAAATAAAAAAATTAATTTAATTATATTCACAACTACAAATTTTAAATTTATAAACCACAAATCTTCAAACACTACGATTCAAATCAGTTTTCAATTTCTTGATTTTTTTAATCGACCCCAATCCTAATGGCAATTTGTACGAATAAGTATTCAATCAAGTCGAGTTCATAAATCCTATTTTAAAACTCAAATTTTATTTGAATATTTTTCGTATCGAATAAAAAATTCAATTTTTTCGACTTTGGTCGAGTTCCGTTCCCCTAGCAATTTGGGGTGCAAGGCTGTTGTAATCAAGAGGATGTTCCCTCGACCCTAATCCTAATGGCAGTGCGGTAGGAGAGCTGTAGTAATCAAAAGGGTGTTCCCTTCCCTTTTAAAAACATGGAAAACCAAATCAGTCTGTTTTTTCAGCCACCACCGCAGAGCCCCACCACTTGCCTGGCTACGTGGGGAGGGTCCAGCCTCCAAAAAGTGGTGGCGTCGTATTATTAAGTTAGGTCGGCAGTCCATTGTGGACGCATTCATAGATTATCTTTGAATGAAAATTCATCAAATTTCATAGTAATTTAATTCCAAGCTTTTTGAACCAGCAATAACTATTAATTATTTTTTTTTAAGGATCACCAACTCTTCGAGAGAAAAAAAATTGTAAAATATATTTTGTTAAATAATCGATCGAATTCTAACAATGTCGTGACAAGAATGTACCTCTCTTAATCATGGATGATTCATAAAACGTTAAGTACTTTGAATAAAAAAAGTATGCGTATAAACATGAGCATTTGCGCTGAGGGTTTAACTTAACTTAAAACCTTCTTATGTACGCAATGATGAAACTTGGTGAAAGAGTTTGAGG
>JAGYYJ010001376.1:0-36481 GCA_019671005.1 Hibiscus mutabilis | reverse complement strand
TTATAAAAGCTTAAATTACAATTTTAATTTTTTTTGAATAATTTAATTTATATATATTTGAAAATATTAGGGTCTAAATTAATTTTTTTAATAATTTTGAGATAATAAAAACTTTAAAATTATAGGAGGAAATTTAATTAAAATTTTAAAGATTAAAATAATTTTTTAAAATTTTTGAGGGATCAAATTATATATATTTTAAAATTTTAACAATCAAATTCTAATTTTTTAAAATTTTATGAGGACAAAGCTCCAACTAGTCCCATCACCTTACGCCACTATATACATGTCATTGCCATCATGCTCAAACTGAATTTCAAGTCTCGAATTTAGATATAATATGAGTTCTGCTCGATTACATTTTTAATCTTAATTAAATCTAATTTTTTTATTAAATATAGAGATATTATATTTAAATACAGATATCAAAATTTAAACTTATATAAAATAAGATAAAATGAACACCTTTAGTCACTCAACTAATTAGTGGTTTTCATCAAACCCAAACTTTAATTAAAGTAATTCATCCAATTATATTAGCAAAATGTTTAGATTTGAATATACTTCACTTTTTCTAGCCGCCTTTGTTTACCGAAAAGAGCACTTGAAAACTATGAAGATACAATGCCAAAACCATGGACCAAAATTACCAATTGTTGGCATCTTTTTTGTTTCTAAAATGAGAAATGAAAGAGGCACTTTTAAAGTTTCACAACTTATTGAAAATTGCAAACATTGGGTTCCCCAATTATTATTTCACAGTGAGAAGTGTTCAAAAGGAGAAAGGAGGCATCATGATTGTAGGATTCTTTTTATTTTGGCTTATAATTAAATAAGTGCTCAAACTATATTATTTTTTAATTAAATGTTTAAACTTTGTTTTAGGCCAATAGGTTTTTAACGTTTTCAACGTTATTTAAATAGTGTTTTGCATTATTGGCTGTTAATTTTCAATGTTATTTGACATGTGTTATCTTCTTAAATTTTTAAAAATATATTTAAAAATAAATAAAACAAAATAACCTTAAATTTCACAAAATAGCCCTAAATTTTGAAATCTCTAACACCCCAAAACTCAAATCCCAATTTGACTTGATTTCTCCGTTGATTGCTACGCCGCCACCCATTACAGTTGTCGTCGGACCATCACGATCATTTACCACACTACCTCGTCGTCGAAAATCGACCGACGCCGTGCGAAATGCTGAAATCGTTGAATGGTTCATTCGAATGGTTCGTGACGAACGACGGTATAACGGACAATGAACGGTGTGTGGGTCGTTCGTCGAGGGAAGGCGCTTCATTTTATCGCCGAAAACGCTACCAATGCCAGTGGGAGTGGATGGATTTGGGGTTTAGGGATTTAGAGACTATTTTGAGATTATTTGAAAATTTCATGATATTTAAAAAAATTATGATTTACTTTTTTAAAAAATAAAATTAAGGAAATGTTTAATATTGTCACTTGTTCGATTTTGATTGGATAACAGAAAAAATTAACTTCCGTCACGACCAAACCTTAGATGGGTCACGGAATGAAACGTTAGACACCTATTTGGCCCAAAATATAGTTTGGGCACCTATCTAAAAAAAGGTATATTTTGAGTACTTATTTGACGGTTAAGCCTTTTATTTTATTTTTGTTATTAAAGTCTCAACCGTTATAAAATAATCATTAATTTATTAAATTGTTACAAAATATATACTATACGTTATAAAATAATGATAAATTTTAATAAATTTAAGAGTCGTTTTGTAACAATTTTATAAGTTTTAATGATTATTTTGTAGTAATTTGATAAAGCTCGATAATAATTTTATAACCGTTCGATAAATTTAATTATCATTTTATAATTTTTGAAACTTCAAAGACTAAAAATATATTTTTTACTTAGTATAACTATTTGTTGACTTTCCCCTTTATTCTTCCAGGTTTATTGCTCTTTCAATCCATATACCATAAAACGAGCTCCCCATTTGATTTTTTAAAGCTTGATTCCACTTTCTATGCTTCCACCCAAAAATATATTCGTAGCTATCTAACATATAAAATACAATATTATACGACTAGATTAATAATAAAAAAACATCCCGAGTCGAATCAAAATAAATATAAAAACGACCCATATATGGTAGGATTCAAGGACGAATCCACTCTTTGCTTAGGAGGGATTATGACCCCTCTTAAAATTTTTACTATAATGACATTTTAGGTTATTTATCGTTTAAATATTAGTTAAATAAGGTATTTATTCTTTTTAAATTTTTAAATTTAAATACTTAATCGATCCTTAACCCTCACAGTGTTTAATCCTAACCTCATTCCTAAAAAAGATTTAATCTAAAATAAAATTGAAGATAATCCACACTGGATTTAGATAAAATGAGAGTCGAATCTATATTCAATGACTCAGTATTTGTCGACTCTATCAAAAATCTCATTGCATGATTTTATATATTTTTAGATTTTTCCGAAATTTTATTTGTTGGTCTAAAAGTGTTTATATTATACTGATCACTCTCCATATTACCACCAATGATCACATATTTTCATATACTAATTGGCATTTTTTGTTTTCGACTAATTTGGATCTGATTTTACAGAGGTCTAATATAGGAGTGACTCTCATAACCTAGTTTTTTCTGAACGTTAAAATTCAAACTTTTAACCTTATTTAAGGAACCTATCATTTTATCCCGCTGAACTAACTCTTTTCTAATTGACATTTTTTAATATTGAATCAATATATTATTTTTTGGATCAATAAATAGATGCATTGAATGTAAAGTATAAAAATAAATTCAAAAATAGTTTAATTATTTTCTATCCATGTCTTAAATAATTACCCAATTAACAAACAGCTTAGTCCATGTGCTGAAATTTATGATCAACTTGTTGAATAAAACCTCACTCATATAAGATTCTGCTAACTGCAAACCGGCAAGTGTTTTTCCACTTTCTCTTGTCTGGGCTATCGACCAACTCAGGAACAAAGGATGGGGTACAGATATTGCATGGATCCCTCGTGCCTGCAACAAACCAGCTGATATATATGCTCGCCACCATGTTTTATAGTTTACATTAGTCCTTAAAGTTTTGAACGTTTTAATTTCATCCTCAAACTATGAATCTCATTCTAAGTTGATTCCCAAATCTTTGAATGTTTCAATCTCAGCTCAAACTACGATCCTCATTCTAAATTGCTCCCAAACTTCTGAACGCTTCTATTTCTTCTTAAAATTATCATTTATGACGTATCATATTATTACATAATACACATAAGAGTTTACAAGATAATTAACGGGCCTCGCATGACACTAATTTAATTTGAATAATTAAACTCGGATATTAATCTGAATGATTCATATAATTATTTTTTTAAAAAAAAATGTTCGACATATATGAATTTAAATTTCAATATCTTTAATCGTTTTTTATTCGAAATTCAAGATTCGTTTTTAATATCATGTATAATGTAAAAAGGATAAGGCGGGCAACACAATTTAGCAAGTGAGTTGTGTAGGGCCACTTGAAGAATACATTACTATACAAATTGCTTATAAAGGAAGACATCATCCTTTATGTTATGCCCACATCTAACACATGGTTTAGGTACAAATTTTGTTTTTCAGCTCACAACCATCATTGTAACCACTTCATATTATATATCCACTTGCTTGACTTTTGAAATGAAGTTTATAATTCTTTTTATTTGTTAGATGGATGAAGTTATGAGATGTATTAGTTTCTTAAGTAAAGTTTAAACTAATTATGTCATTAAAATATCGAAAGGGTTGTGTTACTAGAATCCAAACAATCAACCCAAGTTGAGTACATTTTTCTTTTTTAAAATTATTTATTTGCAAGATAGAAAATACTATTGTCAAATTAAACATATATGAAAAGTCTTCATTATATGTTTATTTTAATTTGTATTTACTTCATTTCTTAAGAACATTGGCATGAATTCATGGCATTTTAGTTAATTTTGCATCATAAGGTCACATATGACAACTAGGGATGTGCATGCTAAACTGTAAACGTTAAACGGTATAACTATATATTTTACATGATAATTAATCTAACTGTTAAATATTAGTAAATGGAATATTAATATGTTTTAAAAGAATTTCGTAAAAAAGAAAAAAATGGAATCTCCTACCGGTTCTCTCGGAGTTAATTCTGTCCAAACGTTGACTGGCCCTCAGGGAGGCCGGCCACCGGACGTTGACCCTTTTCCAGTAATACCGAATGCCTTGGACCTGCCTGGATCTCCAGTTCCGGATGCAATCCAGCCTGCAGTAAAGAAAGGACGTAACACTGAAGGGACAGTGGTGAATGCTGCTGTGGAGACGCAAAAGCAAGGGAATGTTTCTGACAGTCCCATGGGCGAAGCATCTGAAGGAGGTGATGTTGGTACTGGGAATACTTCAGGAGAGAATCAGATCCAACTGATCAGGTAGAGGGTTTAATGACTGATAAGGAAGACAATCGTATGGATGACACTCCACAGGAAGAAGGGATGGAAAAACCCTCATTTTGGGACAAACTGGTTGGATCGGTTATGCCGTCGCAACAAAAGCAATCTACTACTGAATTGATGAAGCAAGCTGACAAGTTTTGGGTACAAATTCTACGGGCGAAATATGGTTGGGAGGACACTATGCCACTTTCTCTTCGCCGAACCAATTCATCTCGGCTATGGAAAGGATTGTGTGAACTGTGAAGTATGGGATGAAGTTAAGGAAAGTACTTGCTGGATTATTCGAGATGGTACTTCCACGGATTTCTGGTATGATCATTGGCTTGATTCAGAGGGTCGTCTTGTTTTTTCATGCCATATAAATGAGACCCCTTTACCTACTATGGTCTGCGACATGGTCGACCCTTCAGGGAACTGGGATGGGGGTCGCATCGCTTCATGGTTATCACAGCACACTATTGAAAAACTTGTTACGGTTAAACCACCATAACCTGGCTTAGGGGCTGATCTGTCGGGCTGGAGATGGGAAAAGGATTTCCAATTTTTGACCAAATCGGCCTATGGGGCACTCACCAGAGGTGCTTTATCATTGGATACTCGCAACTGGAGACAAGTATGGCATTTGGCTGTCCCGCAGCGAGTGAGAGTCTTCATGTGGTTAGCCTTACATCAAAGACTTCTCACGAATGTTGAACGTGCTAGGAGGCACTTGGCCGTATCTGAGGTATGTCAAATTTGTCAAAGTAATGCAGAGAGCATTGATCACATCTTATGCCATTGTGTACCGGCCCGTAGTTTGTGGTCGAGTGTAATAAAGCCTGATAAATTGAACTTGTTCTTCTCCTTGTCATTCTTGGACTGGATGCAACAAAACTTGTGTGGGGCTAAGCATTTTGATGTGGTGGAGGGTAATTTCTCTGTGTTTTGTTGGTTGCTATGGAAGCAACGCTGCAGTGTGCTGTTTGATGCAGATTATATACAACTCAACGATGTGCTAACTCGTGGTCAATCGTTGGCTGAGGAATATATAAAAGTTGCTGAAGGTACTAGATTGTTGAATGGTTCCCAGGTTGTCGCGCCTGAGATGTGGTGTCGTTCGGCTCTTGGTTGGGTGAAGGCCAATTCTGACGGGGCTTATTCGGACGAGTGATGGAATGGTTGAAGTAGGAGGAGTCATTCGGGATGATCATGCTGATTGGAAATTTGGTTTTACGCGAAGCATTGGTAGCTGCTCGGTCCTTACTGTAGAACTTTGGGCATTTCATGATACGCTTCAACATACCTGGTCTCTTGGTTATCGACAGGTGGTAATAGAAACGGATTGCTTGGAGGTAACCAAAGTTCTTGATCGATCCTCCCCTGCTTTGACTGGATCTTTATTAGTTGATTCAATTTTTCAGCTTCTACACCGGCAATGGATCACGGAGGTTCGGCATGTTCGACGGGAACAGAATAGGGTTGCGGATAAGCTAGCTTCTTTGAGCCGAGTCCATCCTCTCGGTGAATTAATTTTCTGGAGTCCCCCTTGGAAGTGGCTGATTTAGTCCAACAGAATATGCTACAGAGTAGTTAATCTATCTCCGTTCAGTATGAGCAAAAAAAAAAAAATACTAGTAAATAGTTTAAGTTAATCAAACCGCTAAAAATGATGATTGATGGTTAACATATAGGTTAATCGTTATTAAATTATTAATACATATATTTTGCTCACAAGATTGGCTACACAATCTTATGGCCCTCTTATAATATTTCTCAAAAAGAAGCAGTGAACATGTGAAAAAATTGTAATAGATTAAATGTTAATCTCTAACCAAATTGTTAATAACGATTAACCGTTAATAATTGTTAACCTTAGCAGTTAAAATGATTAACCGTTTCTTAACAGTTAAAATACAATTAAATAATCTTTATACCATTTAAATTAAACGGTACGATTAACTTACCTTACCATGAACGCCGCTCATGGCATCCCAATGGATAGAATAGTATTGTTCCCGTTTAGAAACCTAACCGGACATTGAGGAATTTCTTTCAAGTCGCGTAAAATATTTTATCATGCTTGTCGTGTGGTTTGAGGCTCGTAATTTAATTACTTTTTAAGGTTCTATTCGTTTCAAAATTAATTATTTATCCTTCGTAGTTCAATCATGGCTCCGTCCCTGGTATCTCGATAATAAATCAAGACATATTTTTAAATTCAAACCTAATAATTAACCTAAAATCAAGTCTACTAGTAGATACCTTAAATCATTCATAAATATAAATTATCATAAAACCATGATAATTACAACATATTTACATATATTCGTAATAACATTAAAGAAGAGCTAAAAATGTACGGACTTTAACTCACTTTTGAAGCTTAAAAATAAAAATGTCCATGACTAGTACCATATCATCAAAATTTAGGGACCAAATTGAAAAAAAATATAAGAATTTGGTACTAATATGAACCGAGAAAAGTCCATAGATAAAAAATCGCCTTTAGGAACTAAATGTCAATTTATCCATTCTTAAAAAAAAAAAAAACATACCCTAGTCCAAATTGAGCCCAGCTTGACTCAGTGGCCCGAATTTGAAAACCTAGACAAGTCCCACCGGGCCAACATCTTCAAACGTCACCGCTTTAAACTGCCTCGTCTCAAGAACGCATATAAATAACCAAAACGCCTGAGAGTGAACAAATTATACACAGCTATCGGCCGATTGAAGATTCTCTTCCAAGGTAATCCTTTTATTTCATCGTTTTCAAAACCCTAAGTTCTTACTTCTTTTTCTTTTTGCTTCGATTAATGTTCTTGAATGCATTATAGTATAACCCAGATTTTTCTTAACTATAAGAATCTGTCTCAATGTCACATTTTGCGTTTGTATAACAGATGGAACCGGCCAATGATTCTAATTCCGAACCCGTTTCAAAGCCACAACTGATCTACCGCTGCAAAAAATGCCGAAGGATCGTTGCTTCAGAGGAAAGCATAGTCCCACACGAACGAGGGAAAGGGGGGCAGTGTTTTAAGTGGAGAAAAAGGAGTGGGCATAACGCTGGGGACGAAGAGAAGGAACCGATCCAGTGTTCCTCCATATTCGTCGAGCCGTTGAAGTGGATGCAACCGGTTCAAGATGGGCACGTCGAAGAGAAGCTTCAGTGTATCGGGTGTAAAGCTCGTTTGGGTTCGTTTAATTGGGCAGGTATGCAATGCAATTGTGGGGCTTGGGTGAATCCTGCTTTTCAGTTGCATAAGAATAGGATAGATGAGTGCTATATGTGAAAAATGAATTAGAAAATCAGGCTTATTATGTTGCTTGATCAACTGATCTTAGTTAATTTCATGGTTGGATATGGTAGTTTGCTCTTGGAGATTAACATTCTTAGATGATTCGATAACCGACATAATGCTATCCTGTTGTAATGGATGGTTATTTCTATTAAATGCTGCTTCTGTTTCTTTGTGTTGCTCCGATTTTTCGTGTTTCTTGAACCGTATACGTGCAATGAATATTCAGATATGTTGAAGTCTTGGATAATCACATTCGAGTTTGGATGATAAATGAGGAAAATTGAATTTTAATGAGTGAATGGATGGATGATTTGATTTGATTTGATTAGTGTTATGACAATTAATTTTATAGAGATTGGATTTTGGAGTAGCCATCGAATGAAAAAGGTCACTTGGTTTTTATTGTTCTTTGTTGAGTACTTGCATGATTATGAAACAATTACATACATTGCAATATAGGCTGTGTAGGTTGAGTAACTTGAGTTTGAACTGAACACCCACGGGAGTCCGGTGGTTCCTGAGACCAAGATGGTTCAAATTTTTTACTGCCCAGCAGCAAATGCATCAACGGGAAAAGTCTTGGTGACTCCGGCAAGGCTCTTGAAGTGGATTTTTCCGGTAGGTGGGTCATCGACTATGATCTGATTCACCGGGGGCCACAACACGAGTTCCTTAGCCTTAACTCCCTTGAGCTTCTTGATCCGGTTCTTGTCGACGAAGCCGGTAATTTGAGTGTAGCTGACCAATTTGTTGATCATCTTGAAGTTGTGTTCGACCTTCTTCTTTTGCACGATCCACATGTAGCCCGTATCCCTTACGAAACCGACCTCGATAACATCCGCAAGAGGGAGAAGTCCCAATGGGAGGCCAAACTCTTGGAGAAGAGCAATGGCCATTTCCATTCCCTCTTCATGGCCTTTCTTCACAACACCTCCTTCCTTCTCTGCCATGTTCAATTGAATTATGATCCTTTTTCTTCTCTTTTCAAATCTCTGATGCAATTGATTGCTGTTGTGACCTTAAACATGAAGCAGGTAGATTATTTATACTGAGTGGATGTACACTTAGGACAAAGTTATAGGGGATATCCAGGTTGATTGCATTGTGTTGGCCACCAAATGTATTTTACCATCAAACTGGCCGTTAACAACATTTTTTATGTCTAAACAACATTGGCTCGTTGCTCGTGTTGCAGATGTTGAGATTCGAATAATTTAATGTTTGTCTAGTTTGCATTTGTAATAAGGATGTTGTATATTCGTTTTTGTATTGTTGCTGTTGTATTTATTGCTTGATCTACCTAGTTTTTGCTGTTGTTTGTCTGAGTTGTCTTGTTTTAGGACAATTTGTATGGTCTGCCTCATCAATCAAATTCCCCCGGGTGCCAAAACAGGGTATGACAATTCATTTCAATGTGCATAACTATCCTTCAATATAACTCCAACTAAACGAGGATGGTTGAAAGATGAATAAATATAAAGCTTAAACAAAAGAAAAACATGACACTTTGGGAACTCCATTTCCATAAGGTAAAGATTTTGGAAATTGTCCATGTGGGTAAGTTTAATCAACGGGGACGTATTAACATCCCGGAATTATTAGCGGAGCAAATATGTAAGATCTCATAAGTTGATCGTTTTTCTTACATACTACATAAACATCCGGAGACAGAAATTTTGATGATGATTGTTGGATTTCTAAAGAAACTTAAGGTCATGTTTAAAGAAGATTTTGTTTTCTTCACGTTTATTAGATTTTCATGTTTTTATCTTTTTTATATATAAGTTTTTAGTGGACATAATCTTCAAGTTTCTAATATTATATTTTGGGCGTGTTTTGATGTATTTTTCTTTATTTTTAATGAAATCAAACTCTTATTTTAAAATTATATATGTTTTATCCGTAGTATTTATTTGAGGTGTAGTTTGTAAGTATCATTATTAGTCCTGTGGGTATGCACTAAAAGGTGTGTGTAAGTTTCATTATTTTTATTAATTGAAATAATAAGGACAACTAGTATTATTAAATAAATAAAACTAAATACAATAAAAATCTCATCTTACAACATTTGTAAAAGTTAGAGAAAAAGAAAGATAAAAAATAATACAAACAACTAATCATTTATCTAGAAATCATTAAAAAGTATAAACTAATAAAAATAAGATCATACATAAAAGGAGTAAAAAACACAATCAAATAACTCGAAAAGATAAAAGAAACGAATAAATACCACTGTCAAGGATAAAAGATAAATATCATTAACACTAACATAAAAATTAATATAACGATGACGACATGTATAAGGTAATTACAAGTACATATCAATATAAGAGAACAAGTACGATGGTTCTAAAGATAAACCAACATGATAATTAAATTAATGTCAGTTGTATAGCTAACATCAAAATTTAACGTTAAGAATAGAAAAATGTGCTACAAAAACATTAAAAAAAATCTATAATTTTCATTATAAAAGGGATAGACTTAATAAGTAAAATCACACAAAGACTTAAATATGTAAAAAAAAAAACTAAAGAGATAAAAGAAATGATAAAAGAAAATATAACAGATAATGACAAAATATAAAGTGATGAAATAATTTAATAAAATAAAAAATAATATAATCAGCCCGAAAATGGACTCAAATTAACCATTTAAAATATAAATAACTTAAGCAATGTTTAGACCCATATTTTAGATCAAACCGAACTTATATAAACATAAAAAATATTAATCATATGCATATACCAATCTGATTTACGAACACCTTTAATTGATACTATTTATACAATATATCCTTTTCACTAACGGTGTACATCATAATCTTTTTAAAATATCTCTTCAATATTGTTAAGGAGCATAACAAAATTGTGAAAAGGCCCACTGCACATCTGCACCCCCACAATAATAAGAAAAGGAAGTATGGATCATTCACTAAGGGCCCTTTTCTGTTATTGTGGGTAAATTAAGGTTTAGAGAAACTCAAAATTTTGTAAAAGCTGAAAATTTAGTTTTTGATAAATCAAGGTTTGAGGGGGTTTAAATGGTGGATAAATCAAGATTTAGAGACCAAAATTTTGAGTGATTTTTGTTGTTTTTGAAATTTTTGGGCAAAAAAACTGGTTTGGTCCTCCAAACACAACCAAAAATAAAATCTAAGGGTCCGTTCGACGTAGCTTCTTCACTTAACTTTTAAAGAAATTTTATTGAACACCTATCTTTTACATCTCTTCATTCAGTTTTTGTGCCGGATTTAATTTCAAATGCGGCTTTTGAAAACGCTGAAAAATTAGCTTTTTCATCCAATTCAGAATTTCAACAGCTCCACTGAACGAAGATTGTGGGAATGGGTTTAGATTCGAACTTAATGATTCAGACCTGATTTTACATGGGACATATTTTTTTAAAAAAATATTGAGTTCAAGTCGGATCATATTGAAATTTATTAAGTCTTGAGTGAACATAGAATTTAGATAAAAGCAGCTGACTTCATCCGAAATAATTATACAATTCTCTCATTTATCGTTATATTTTTCTTATTTATTTTCTAAATTTTATCAAAAAAAAGGAAGAGAATAGAAATAATTATGATAAATAGTTATCTCTCTCTCTTTTATCATCCCCTATTTTTGATAAAAATGAGAAAAAGTATACATTTTGTATTTGTTTTGGGTTGAGTTGGGTCAGTGGCAAATTTTAATTTTAAAATTCGGGTAGTTCAAATAGGATGAAAAATTATCATGTCGAATCAAATAAGATTCAAATAAAAAATTTAAGGTTTGTTTGGTTAGAGAGAATGTAGTCTATTTTTATTTTTTTTGAAAAATGAAAAATGGTAAAAAAAATATTGTCGAGCTCGAATTCCTTCGACCGATATGCTTGCCAAGTGGTGGAGAAGTCGATTTTTGAGTGTTGGTGGTGGAAGCAAAAAGATAGACAATGGACACAAGGATTTATAGTGGTTCAAGCTTCTAACAAGCTATGCATCCACTACCTTAGCTCCCCACTAAGGATTTTCCAAATCTACTAAGATTTCTTCCCCTTTTAACAAGGCTTAGGAGACAACCTTTACAACCTAGACTCAATTACCAAGTCTAGCATCCAAAGCTTACAACCCAAGCTTTGGGAATTCTCTCAAACAAAGAAATAAGGCAAACAAAGAATCCTCTCTACAAGGTAGATGTTTGCACTCTTTTAAGTACTCACCCAAACCTAAACACTTGAGCAAATATAACAATTAAAGCTCACAAGTGTTGTCTATACAAAGAATAAGAATTAAAAGCCCTAAGACAATTTTGGCATCATAATGTTGTTGACAATAAGATCATTAGTTGTTGCTGAAGCTTGAAGGGTCCTTTTATAGTCTCAATTGAGTTCCTAGCCATTGGAGACCGTTGGGATTTAATTGGAGCCGTTGGAGGCTTTATTTCCCGCAATAAATGCAGTTCTGGTGTTGTCGTATCGGTACGTGTGTACCCGTATCGGTACAGCTACTAGTCGTTACGCTCAGTCTTGCTAACCGTATCGAAACACCTTGGACCGTATCGGTACGCTTATTGATACGCCTTGGTCTGTTTGGTAAACCGTATCGGTACGCCTTGGTCTGTTTCAGTACACCCTGCAATTCAAATAGCCGTTGGGGAGGTTGAAAACTGGATCGGTACGCCACGTGGCGTATCGAAGCGATCTGCTCCGTATCGGTACGCCTAGGGGCGTACCGGTACGGGTTTTGGTTACTGTAAAAATAATGTAGCTGAAACCGTTGGACCGTATCGTATCGGTAAGCTTGTGTTGAAAACGTTAGTTTAGCTATTTTAAAGCATTTAAAACATTTCCAAAACCTCTCAAAAATTTCTCAAACTTATTTTCAAGTTGTTTGGACTTAAAACCATTTTTAAAATCTTTTCAATTTAGTCCAAAACTATTTTTCAATTATTATATCAAAACATAAATCCTAACAATTTCCCATTTTTTGATATAATAAAACCAACTTGAAAAATTATTTTTGAAAATCTTATAAGCTCCCCATTATTCATTTGAAAAATCAATTTTTCAAAACATTATCCCATTTTTGTTATATCAAAAAATGGTTCAAACTTTAAAGTTCAATAACAATGGATAGTAAAATTTTTTTTAACAAAAATAAGTTTTGTTCAAAAATTGGCTCCCCCTTATTCAAGCATCATTCAAATGTTAGTCCAACATATATGATAAACTAGTTGAATTAAAATAAATAAATCAAATAAGCAAAAAGAAATTCAACTAATTTTTACCACACTTGAACCAAAGGGAGGATGTGAAGCCTTCCTTCTTCAAGTGTTCATCCTTTGTGTACATAGAGCTCCCCCTCAATCTTATCACTTGTTGATCCAGGCTCCATCACACCTACAAAAGACAATCATTTGATTTTTGGTATCCAAATTGCTTTGGATCCATAGACATTAGTAGCACATAATTTAGTCCTCTTAGGAATCCATTTTTCAATTTCATCATTTTTAGTTGAAGTAATTAGTCCTTTTGGGACCCAAATACTTTTAAAAACTTTTCCATTAAAAAATATAGGGGCACTAGATTGTCTTTGATAAAAATTTGATTTTCCTAAATTGTTTTTCTTTTCAAGCTCTTTGGAAATCAAATATTTTTCTTTCTTAAGATCATCTACTTCCCTTTGATGATCTTTTTCTAAACTTTGAAGCAAAATTTGTAAATCAACATTCTTTTGTTCAAACTCATTGAGTTTTGCTTCAAGTTCATCCTTGGTTTTAGAAATCAAATCATTTTGAATTTTCAAATTTGAAACCATTTTCTTATTTTCAAAATGTGATTTTTAAACTCTAAAACCAATTTATCGTAAGCATCTTGTAATTCATCAAATGAATATGGAATTAAAGGTGATGAATTAGAAGATACATTGGGCTCTTCATGAGTCATTTTGCCATCCACCTTTGTACTTTTCATCTCTTCTTTCTTGTAGAGTTTCTCAAGTTTCTCCCACGTCTCTTTGGCACTTTTGCAAGAGGAGACCTCTTGGAAACATCTTCATTAAGTCCACAAAGGAGAGTGTGCATCGCCTTGGCATTTATCTTGGCTTTTCCCGTGTCATTTGAACTTTTCTTCTTCTTCTTCTTAGAAACTTCCACAAATCCATCTTCAATAATTTCCCAAAGATCAAAGTCGAGAGCTTTGATGAAATACTTCATTTGGTGGCTCCATTGGAAGTAGAAATCTCCTTTGAAGAGTGGAGGACACGTGACTGAGCGGTCTTCTTCGAATTGGACAAATATGGAATCGCTAGCCATTTCACCGGTTGATTGATGTTGTATCGAGCTTCCTGGATCGTTTTAATCGAATGTTAAGCCTTCTTGATTGAGCCTCGCTCTGATACCAATTGTTGGGCTCGAATTCCTTTAACCGATATGCTTGCCAAGTGGTGGAGAAGTCGATTTTTGGGTGTTGGTGGTGGAAGCAAAAAGATAGACAATGGACACAAGGATTTATAGTGGTTCAAGCTTCTAACAAGCTCTACATCCAGTTCCTTAGTTCCCCACTAAGGATTTCTCAAATCCACTAAGATTTCTTCCCCTTTTAACAAGGCTTAGGAGGCAACCTTTACAACCTAGACTCAATTACCAAGTCTAGCATCCAAAGCTTACATCCCAAGCTTTGGGAATCCTCTCAAACAAAGAAATAAGGCAAACAAAGAATCCTCTCTACAAGGTAGATGTTTGCACTCTTTTAAGCACTCACCCAAACCTAAACACTTGAGCAAATATAACAATTAAAGCTCACAAGTGTCGTCTATACAAAGAATGAGAATTAAAAGCCCTAAGACAATTTTGGCATCATAATGTTGTTGACAATAAGATCATTAGTTGTTGCTGAAGCTTGAAGGGTCATTTTATAGTCCCAATTGAGTTTCTAGCTGTTGGAGACCGTTGGGATTGAATTGGAGCCGTTGGAGGTTTTATTTCCCGCAATAAATGTAGTTATAGTGCTGTTCGTATTGGTACGCGTGTACTCGTATTGGTACAGCTGCTAGCCGTCACACTCAGTCTTGCTAACCGTATCGAAACACATTGAGCCGTATCGGTACGCTTATTGATACGCCTTGGTCTGTTTGGTAAACCGTATCGGTACGCCTTGGTTTGTTTCGGTACACCTTGCAATTCAAATAGCCGTTGGGAAATAGCCGTTGGGGAGGTTGAAAACTAGATCGGTACGCCACATGGCGTATCGAAATGATCCGCTCTGTATCGGTACGCCTAGGGGCGTACCGGTACGTGTTTTGGTTACCGGAAAAATACTGTAGCTGAAACTCTTGAACCGTATCGATACGGGGTATACCGTATCGGTACGCCTGTGTTGAAAACGTTAGTTTAGCTATTTTAAAGCATTTAAAACATTTCCAAAACCTCTCAAAAACTTCTCAAACGTATTTTCAAGTTGCTTGGACTTAAAACCATTTTTGAAATCTTTTCAATTTGATCCAAAACTATTTTTCAATTATTATATCAAAACATAAATCCTAACAAACAAGTTTGATTGCAAAATTAGAAAATAAAAACAAATATGAGTAAAAATTTGAAAACATAACAAAGATATTTTTATTTATTTTGTTGAAAATATTTTAGGAGAGTAGAAAATAAGAAAATAAGAGTTTTTGAAGTTTAACTTTATTTTAACCAGAGTTCAAGTCCTTCTAATTATATATTTTTAAAACTTTAGTTTATTTACTCATATTTATTTATTTATTATTATATTAATATTTATAATTATATTTTATTTTAATTATTTAATAAATATTTTTTATTTCAATTTTGTAAAGGTTAGATACCAAACACATTTTTATTGTTTTTATTTTTGAAAACAAGTTTTTATCCCATTAACCAAACATGTTTTTAATTCTTAAAAAACTGAAAATAAAAAATATTTTCCAAATATAAAAAAGAAAATAAAAATAAAAAAATATTTTTTAAATGCCTTAAATTTTCTAATTAACCAAAAACTCACCTATACCTAGTACCCACCCTAATCATTCCGACCTTAAAGCTAAAAAAATTGGTCGGTGGCCTAATATTAGGTAATCCAATTCCCTCACAGCCACTCCCAAATTCCGACACAAAATCGGAAACGGCTCTGTTTTTTCCCTCAAAATCCTTCAGATATTTATTTCATACACACATCTAATAATCCTATATATATATTCCCCCAATTTTTCCACCATTTTTTTTTAAATTCAAAATTTTGCTTTAATATCAACAAAAACCCAATCATGATGATGATGATGATAAGCTCATTACCATATATGTATGTATATATATCCAGAGAATGGAAAGTGTTACGGTGTAGACGGTGACAAAGCATCAGAGACGTAAATCGAGGGAATTTCCCCCTTTTGTTCGCGCTTGCATTGGAAGAGTGTTTTAAGAGATACGTATATAATTAGAAAACACACACATGGCAACGCCTTCTTTGATTCAAGCAGGATGTGGGTTTTCTCTGATTTTCAGTAATATTAGCAATAATTGTAGCTTCAGAACCGGTTTCATTGGCCCGTTCGGTTCAATCTCGTCTTCTTCCTCTTGTTCCGCTTCTTCTGCTTCCTCTTCCAACAATTTGAATTTCTCTTCCGGTAATGTTCTCTCTCTCTCTCTCTTTGAATTCGTGATTTGTTTCTACTCCTAGAGATGTCGAATTTTGATTTGTTTAAGTGTTACTATTAGCGAGCTATTTTCAAATTTATTCGGATCTGGAGACGAATCTATTCGTTTATTTACTCTGATCGTATGGTTATAGTTGTTTGTATGTTGTATTATTTTTAATTGAAATTGTGATTGTACTTGTAACTTGAAGTAAAAGATAATTCAAGTTGTGCTAAAGTGAATGATTGATTATATTAAAAGAAAAAGAAAAAAAAATTCATTGATTTTTTTTTTTGAGGAAATTGAGATTCAATTAGGAATTTAGGGAATGGAGATATGTTAATTGGTTATGGAAGTGCAAAAATTGCGTTAATGCTCATTTTGATTTCTTGACATTAGTATATTACCTTTTCTGTTTAGCTAACTCTTGATTTTGTTTATAAACATTTTAAAGGAACAAATAGTAATTGGAGACATCAAGGCCTTAGAGCTCAAGCAATGAGTACCACTACACAAGGAGACTTTGCCGCATCCAACCGCGTCAGGAATGGAGAAAACGAGTCCGATCACCTTCTTGTTCTTGTTCATGGCATCTTAGCCAGGTATTTGATTGACGACTATGTGACTGAAATGTAGTTGCTTACATGAACTTGTATGCATAATAGTGTTGAATAACTGATGCTAAAATGTGATTTGTTATGGTTTTTTGTTTTTGAATTTGATTTCAAATTGGTTGAAACGTTTCCTTAATGTAGCCCTAGTGATTGGACATATGCAGAGGCGGAGTTGAAAAGACGGCTTGGGAGAAACTTTCTGATTTATGGTATTTGTTCATATCTTCAATCTCATGTAAATTATCTGTATAATGATAATCTATTATTCCTTATTTATTTAATAATTTGTTGCAGCAAGTTCGGTTAACAGCCATACTAAAACCTTTGCCGGGGTAGATGGAGCTGGGAAGCGCTTAGCAGATGAAGTGAGTTGTTAATTTCTTCTCAAACTTGAGAGTTTTGTGGAAGGACTTTTAGCTTGTTGCAGTGTTGATTACTCTCTTCACCTTGTTTCGGTTTAATAGGTTCTGCAAGTTGTAAAGAAGACCGAAAGCCTGAAAAGGATTTCGTTTTTAGCTCATTCCCTTGGGGGCTTGTTTGCAAGATATGCAGTTGCTGTTCTTTACTCAGAAAGTGACTCAAGTGGTACCCAGTCTAATAATGAAATTGATTCTTCAGATGGAAATTTACAAACTTCATTCCCTTCGAGACGAGGAATGATTGCTGGACTGGAGCCAGTCAGTTTTATTACATTGGCAACACCACATCTAGGGGTCCGAGGGAGAAATCAGGTTAGTTCTCGATGTTGTTGGCTATCAACTTTATTTCATAATGTCAAGAGTTCAAATGATCGTCTCCAATAATTCTGACGTTATTACTTATTACCATGCTTCTGGCATCTCATGTACTGTTTTTGATCGGTTGCAGTACAATCATTTTTTGTATACATATTGCTGTTCCTAATATTACTCTTTGTGGTGCCTCAGCTTCCATTTCTCTTAGGAGTTCCTTTTCTAGAGAAACTTGCCCCACCCATTGCTCCATTTGTTGTTGGTCGAACCGGTAAACAACTATTTCTTACTGATGGCAAACCCAGCAGACCACCATTGCTTTTGAGGATGGCATCTGATTGTGAAGACGGAAAATTTTTGTGCGTAAAGTGAGCTTTTACAGTGACTACTACTACTACTACTACTACTACTACTACTGTCATCATCATTATCATTTGATATAAGTGATGATTTTTGAGAGGGACATTGTGGATTTGAATCTTAGACTTCAACTCTTGGGAATACGACGGAGCCAAGTCTAGGATGTTTCTATTACTGGATTTATGATTATAATTTCTGTTTTTGCAGATCTGCCCTCAGTGCTTTTAGGTCTCGCACTTTATATGCAAATGTGTCTTATGATCGTATCCTTCCGAATCATTTTTCTTATACTATATTTAGCTACCTATGTTGCTCTTCTACTCGCTGTTCCTCTCTGCCACCCACCTGGCACTTTCTTTGACATCGAATAGATATGGTTGGTTGGCGTACATCCTCTATTAGGAGAGAGAAAGAACTTGTCAAGGTAAACTTCTTGTAGAACAATCAGCACTTTAAGTTCAAATTAATGAGGGAATTAAAGTAATGGAATAGAAGTACTGAACAAGATTTGTCCCGGTTTCTTGCATACTCCTGACATTTATACGGATTTGGCAGCCCCCACTGCGATCTTTGGATGGTTACAAACACATTGTCGATGTGGAGTACTGTCCACCAGTTTCTTCTGACGGCCCTCATTTTCCTTGGGAAGCTGCCAAAGCAAAGGCCGAGGCACAGACTGCACCCAACGCAAAAAATACTGTGGAATACCATGAACTCATGGAAGGTAATCGATTTGGCCAACATTTGTTGGTGTGGCATCCATATGATTATGATTCTCCCCAGACATTAACACACCCCTTCCATTAACAGAGGAAATGATACAAGGTTTACAGAAATTGGGATGGAAAAAAGTCGATGTCAGTTTCCATTCGGCGACTTGGCCCTTCTTTGCACACAATAACATCCATGTATTATTTCGATCTTAGAACTTTTTATTTGTAAATTTGTTTTTCCTTTCAATTTCTCATATGATCACCCCCATACTGTTTCAGGTGAAAAACGAATGGTTTCATAATGCCGGCATCGGAGTGATTGCTCATGTTGCGGATGGTCTTAAGCAACAAGAATTGTCTCCATCGTATATTTCTGCAAGCTTGTAGCCATGAATTACATGTAAGTGCATTATGCCACTACGATTGGAGTATATTGTAAAAAAGTAAACTATAAAATGGGATGAAGAAAATGAAATATCTTCCATTCACTTATTGATACGTGTCCCCATTTCACCATTTGCATTCCACAATAATTGTTTTGCACGGCATTTGGCATTTTACCTGTTCATCTATATTCTATAGGCAATTAGGCAACCCGTTAACCCGGTATTTTCCGAAAAGGGGTCAGATTTCAATGCTTTCTCGATGATTATCTCATTTAGTGACTGATCAATAGGTACTGTTAACAACTGACATTTAGTAACTCGGTTCGAGCTGAACTAGGACAAGGAACTTTAAAAACATTTCGGACCGTGACCCCGTCTGACCGTAGATACCTTTTACCTAGAATTGTAAAAAAGTTGACAGATCAGAGGATTAGGGACAGAAGTGGGCAGAGGATTTTGGGTTGTTGGACCACCAGAGCTTGTTGATATTGCAGGCGGTGTGGAGGCTGTAAGAAAGCAGGGGATGGAGATTCATACACATTAGATCTGATCATGTTAGACATGATTTGTGTTGATTTCTTATTTATTCATATCGATACAATGTCTAAATTAGGCTTTAACCTTCCAAACTTTTATACCGGATGATATTACGTGCTTAAACATGCATGCATGCTTGAATTCATGATCTTTAGGATGTTGTAATTGCAATTGTATCAATGAGTTAAAGAATAATCAAAAATGATTTCTTAATCATACAAACTAGTTATTTTGGACTGTATCCATTGAGTGACTTTAGTAGAAAAGAGGATGATGTTCATC
Organism: Hibiscus mutabilis; assembly: GCA_019671005.1. Classification (NCBI taxonomy): domain Eukaryota; kingdom Viridiplantae; phylum Streptophyta; class Magnoliopsida; order Malvales; family Malvaceae; genus Hibiscus; species Hibiscus mutabilis. The sequence continues at coordinate 16,451 of JAGYYJ010001376.1, read as the reverse complement.
TTAAGATATTCGGACTCGAGCACGCGTATCTTTCTTGTCAAAGGGCTTAGAAATAGTATGAATATATACTACTACATAATCATATTAGTATAGTAAAAAATAGTTATTCCGGACTATTTTTGGTCGGCTGGTGATTTTTAATTGCTTATTTTGCTTGTAATCATTAGATATATATTAATTGTAATTGTCAATTAATTTGTATCATTTTTTTAAAAAAAGTATAATATCCGCTAATAATTTGTAATTGCTTATTATGCTTGTAATGGTTGAATCTGTGTTGATCAATATAATTATATCCTTTCTAAGAAAAAAAAACTTGTAATATATTGTAATTAGCTAGACCTGGCAAACATGACCCGAAATCTAAATCCGAACCGATTTACTCGATCCGAGAACGTAATAGTTTAAATTTGATCCGAACTCGAACCGAATAAAATTGAAGTAAACCTGATCCGATTTTTAGTTGAACCGAAGATTAACCCGAACCAAAAATAACCCAAATCAAAAGCAATTTGAATCGAATACAACTCGAACCGAAAGCCAACCCGAACCAAAAGTAAACCGAACCATAAGTAACCCGAACAAAAAAACTCAAATTTCATTTTTTGAAATTTGATATGAACTAAATATCAACTCAATTTTGACTCGATAATTGAGTCGAAGTGAACGGATAATTTTAGTAATATAATAAATAGTAAATATGTATGTTTTGTTCTTCTTTATATCTTTTCTCCTTTAAAAGACAATCTCCATACCGGATTCAATAGTATTTGATATTAAAGATTATAAAATAAAGTTACTCACTAGTTACTACCCAAAAAATGTATTAATGTGGTTAATTTTAATTTATATCTCTTAGACAATAGATTATAGTTTACTTTAAAAGAATTTTTTTATATTTTTTACGAATACAAATTAACATGAAACATAAGTCTCAAATAAAGAATTATCTTTCAAAAGTGATATTACACTATTATGTCTATTTTTAACAAAAAATAACGTTAAAATTTATTATTAAAAAATAAATTAGAAATGTTTCAAAAAAATAAATTAAAAATATTATTTTTATCTCATCAACAAGGATTGAGTGTATTGGTAAGGTACGTTGTACTTTTAAAGAGAGAATCTAAATTCGAACCTTGGAGACGACATTATTGATAATGAAAACCACGAATTCAAACCATAGACCATAAAATGGATGTAAACTATACAAAAAAACTAAACTCTCTTTTATTCCAATTGCCCGTCGAGAATCTAACCATGATCGCAACTTAAAATATGTAAATTAATACAAACTAATCAGAAACTAATGCAAATAATTCAAATAAGATTAAAATTACTTGTGTGAACAGATGTCGGAAAACCCACCTTGAACTGTAATGAAATCCAAACATAACCAACAACAATCTTGTGAACATAAAGTTTTTTTTGGCTAAAAACTTCTACTCCATAAGGTGTTAAACGTGATGATTAACAAACTAAATAATAGAAATGTTTGCTACAAACTAAGTTAAAAAATAATAAAGACTACCCCTACATATCAAACTCAATTATATTAAATTTTTTTAATAAAACTTAAAAAATCAATAAAGTAATCTCAAAATAAACATAATAATGTATGCATCAATTGTTAGATTCCAAGAAACTCGTCAGATTCCGTAGCTACATAAACAATAACAATAAATTATTATTTTGTTTGCTAGTGAAATAAGAAATTAAGCAAATGTATTATTTTAAGTTAAAGTAAGAAAATGCAATAGACTATTAGTGCAAAAAGATTGTGTAATAAACAAGATTTCCTATAAGAAATTAAAAACAAATTTAAGAGGTAATAAAATAACTTACATTCATAACTGAACAACCAACTACGAGTTGTTATCAAAGCCTCCACATTTGCAGGGATATAAGAACTTTTTCACTTATTCAAAATTTTATCTCCAATATTAAAAGTTAATTCTGAAGCAACAATGGTGAAGGGCACGGACAAAATATCTCTAGCAAGATAAGAAAGCCTTTCATACCACTGTTCATTCTGTTTCTAAAAATTAAGGATGTCAAGTTTTGTTTTCCTATCCACTTTAAGATCTTCTAAGTAAATATCCAATTGTATCTTTGAATAATCCAAAAGCATGGCCTCTTCCTTGTCATAGTCCTAGAAAAATTAAAAGATAGAATAGAAAATAAACTGATAAATAAACAAATAAAAACTAAAAAAATATGGAAATAATAAAATATTTTAAAAAAATATTAAACTTACTGCAAAAAAATTAAATTTGCGCTTCAGATTTTCGGATGAGCTCTCGGTATTAGAGTTTGAGCTTGATTCTAATGATGTTTTATGTAGGACATGCGTTTCTAGATCATACTCTTTAAGAACCTTTCCTAGCTTAGCTTTGACATCACGAATCTTTATAACAGCTTCTGTTTCATCCTCAAATAATTTTTCGTAACAATATTTGAGAAAATATAACTTAAAACGAGGATCAAGAATTACTGCAAAGGCAAATAACGTGCTATAGTCATTCTTACTCGAGTTGAACCAATACTTATCAAACTTTTTCTTCATTTCAATTGCCATTGTTTTTAAAATCACATTATTGCTTTTTTCCAACTCTTTCAAAAGCATAAAATTTTCCTAACATTCCCAAAGTATAAATTTGCAGTAGGATAATCATTTCCTGAAAACAATTTAATTATATCAAAAAATAGTTCTAAAATATCTAGAACTTTCTCAAGTATTTTCCACTCTTTGGTATTTGGACAATGATAAAAAGAAAAATCTAAAACAATCATTTGCTTTAAAGCTTCACGGTATATAATAGCCCTATCAAGCATCATATATGTAGAGTTCTATTTTTGTATGAACGTCAAGCCACAACACTTTAGTTTCTTCTACCTTAGCTAACTTCACACTACGTCTAAAAGTATTTTTTCTTGATTCTGACCATTTAATGTACTTCACGCATTTTCTGATATTGACAACAATATGTTCAATGACCTTAAGTCCATATTTAACAATTAGATTCAACACATGTGGAGCACACCGATTATGAAAGTAATCCCTTTTACATAATAAAGCCCTTCGAGCATTAAAAGTTTTTTTTAAAATTGTCTTGCATTTTATCATTATTAGAAGCTTTATCCAATATGATGAAAAAATCTTATAGTAAATACTCCATTCCTGAAGCAAATCTAGCACAACACTATATATGGTATGTTCGGTAGGAGTTTGTATTTCGTATATTCGATTTGAAATTTCAGATATCCTAAATTTTTGGATAGGTAATTTAGCGATCTGTATCCGATCTGAAAAAATCGGATACCCAATTTTCGGATATCTAAAATTTTGGATAAGATATTCAAATATCCGAGTATCCAAATTTATAATTTGATTTAATTATTATTTTTTAATTTGGCGATCCTATCCATGAAAATTTTTGTTTTCGAATATAACAATCAATAAATTATTGAATGTAACAAATTTTTATCCATACAAATTTCAATTTTTCATATATAACAGATAAATATATCGAATATATTAAGATTTATATCTATAAAAAAAATTGAATTTTCTGATACCGTATAATCGAATATCCGATCCGAATGTGAAATAACTATCCATATCCGATTCGAATCATCCAAAAAATAAAAAACCGATCGGATATTCGAAATTTTGGATCAAATCAACGGATAATCGGATCGAATAAATCTGATCAGATTTTTTGCACACCCCTAGTGGTGTATCAATGTGACAAAAGTTCAAAACTCTATTATTTAACTTCCAATTAGCATCTACATAATGAGCAGTCAAACGCAAATATCCCTCAGTTTGACAAGAAGTCCACATGTCACATGTCAAAAAAACACGGCCAGGTACATTTAACTCTCAGTTTGACAATCATTAGCTTTTGCGGTGTTTTTATATATACTTTTAACTCGACTGTTCAAATATGCATGAATTTTCATGTTACCTTCATGTTCAACCCAAGAAAAAGCATATCCATGCTTTATAATTGCCTTAGCTATCAACTCTCTATAGACCTTTTGGTCATAAATATGATTTTCTAGTTCTTCTATATCTGCTCCCAAACTATCCTTATATGCAATATAGTATTTATATTTTTCAATATGTGTTTGCATATTAGAGGTTCCATAATCTAAGTTACATATGAACGAAGCAATTTTGCAATACTTACAAAGTATCATCTCTTTTCCATCCTTAGTTTGCGTCGAGTCAATACAGGAAAAATGTTTCCAAACCTTACTTCGTCTCTTTGAAACAGATTGTGATTCCGGTACTAAAACGTTGCCAGTATCAACTTGATCCTCGCATGCATTAGCATTTGATTCCATGACTGTCAAAACAAAGAACATAAACCGAATGATAAATAGATCTAATTAATAGGACTTAAGATAACACACGAAATTTAACACAAATTTAAAAACAATAGATTATCACATAGTCATGAAGTAACTCTAACAAATATTTCTAAATATTCGAGAACATGATTTAATATATTTGTATTTTTCTCTAAAATAAATAGTGTTAGTCTTGGTAAAAAAAATTAAAAAAGACGTTGCGAAAGCTTTTATTTAAAAAAAAAAAAATCAAACATGATATGTAATACTATAAATATAATCAATTGTCTAATACTTGCGTATTTAAGAATTTGATGCCTTAACGCAAATCTTCTGGCAAGTCTTCGAATTGTTCTGCACGACTCGAACTTCTTCTAGATTTACGATTCAAACCAAAAGATCTTATTGAAAATTCTAAATAACCGCAATGATTATTTTGCAAGAAATTATCTTATTAAAATACTAAATAATTTCAACAAATTTCTCTCTACTCTTGTATATACCTCAGAATTTGTGAGAATTTTTCAGGATGTAAAATAATGAAACCAAACATATTTATCTATAGAGAGATAGGAAGACATTTGAACTAATTAAAAGTACTATTTTAATTAAAACAAAAATATACCAATTTAAAGTTAAGGTACATCATATTCATATATATTTTTAATAAAATAATATATATATATATATATATATATATGTTGGAGTGAAAAGTTAAAATCTAACTTCCAACTTTTTCATATATATATATATATATAATTGTTTATTTGATTTGGTCTTTTATTTAAATTATTTGAATTAATTAGAATTTAGAAGTACTATTCCAATTTAAATAAAAATATACAATTTAAAGATAAAGTATATCATATAATTTATAATAAAATTATATATATATGAAGTTCACGCCAACTTATATATATATATATATATTTGTTTATTTGATTTGGTTTATGATATTAATTAACCAAGTAAAAAATTTAGATACCCAATTAAATGTTTAACAATTAAAATATATTTAAATTAATTTTATTGATAAGTAAATAAATAAATAAATAAATAAATATGATAAAATTAATTTTTTATTAAATAATTTTTACATAGTTCAATTTTAATTCTGTTAAATTAATTTGGTCTTAGAATTAATATAAAATTTTATTTAAAAAATAGAAAATAGCTAGTTAAAATTCGATAATTGTCACATTACGAAATTCAAGTTATAGATTCTAACATGTCTTATAGGTTCAATTGGATCAAATTGACATTTCTTATTGTTGGTTGAATTCGAAACATTGAATAATTTAGAGTTGAAATTAAGCCTACATGATAAGATCGACAAAAAATACATTTTTATAAAAATATATCAATGCTTATCTATAGACTTTGGACAAATACCCAAATCAACTTGAATTGGCCCGAACCTCTAAAGATTGACACGACTAAAAAATTCAATTTATCTGATATTGACCTGACCCGAAAAATTAACCGATCCGATATTGACCCGACCCGAAATTCGATCGATCCGGTATTAACCCGAACCAAAAAGTCAACCGACCGGTTTTGACACGAACCAAAAAGTCAACCGATCCGATATTGACCCGAACCGAAAATCAACCGATCCGATATTGACCCGACCCGATACTCGACCTGACACGAAATACCATAGACTCGAGCTAAATCCGATTCAGACCCGATCCAACCCTAACCAAACCCGAAAGGAAATAACCTAAACGAACCCAAACCGAACAACCCGATTGCCACCTATAATTAGCATTTTGTTTGTTGTGTTAAATCGATCGAAATTAATCAAATTTGTTTCGTTTGGTTTCGATTTTATTTAATTAATTATAAATTCGAGTTATATGTATTTTTTAAACAAATTGATCAAGTAAATTGGAACTTTATTAAATAGGATTAAATTATATTACTATTATTTCGGTTGAATTACTTTGATTTTTAAAATATTAACGGAAAGCACAAATTAATTTAGATAAGTCAAATTTTCAAGTTCTTTTTCTTTTCATTTTAAAATTTTAAAACCGAACCGACCGATATAATACTATAACAAAAATTTAACTTTGATAACTTTTATTTTTTATTTAAATTTATTTTCAAATGAATTAATATTTGATGTATTGTAACTATACTTTTATTTAAAATAAATATATTTATTATTAGTTCTAATTAATCTGTAATTACAAAATTACTGACATATTTTACTAAGTCCACCGGATTTTAACCAAATGAATCTTTACAAATCTCCAAAATTATTTTTTTAAAGTAAAGTACATGTTTATTGTTTATGTATGAGATTAATGGTTTTCTTTCCCAAAAATATTTTTTTTAAAATTTTGAGCTTAAATTTTCTCTTTGAAAGAGTAATGTATATTGGCAAAATTAAATTAATTATAGTAAATCAAAATAAACTCAAATTTCTCATAAAACAACTTAAATCAAAAGTGCGCATGACCGGAGTCTCCTAAAACTAACAATAATTTATTTTTTACTAAGACTATCCGATAGATTTACAATTATGTTTTTCTTTTATCTGAATACTTATCATGTCATTAAAAACCAAATATTATTAGTTATTACTCATTAAACATAAAAGAATACGAAAGTAATATATATATATATATATATCAACCTCAACCAACATATTTTAAAAAAAAAACATATTAAGAGATTCGCATGCGAAACACGCCACTCATATCATCATCATCATATATAATATATATATGTGTGTGTGTAATACTTCATGTGGAGGAGAAATAAACACAGTTAAGCTCAACTGTTTCAAGTTCAAACATTCAGTTAGGTAATTAATTTTGTTTCTTATAACAATGAGTTATGTATACATCTTAATCACAACCTAACAACTTCTTTATTGCTCTTATTACAATCTCAGAATTTTCAACAACACACTAATTATTCTAGTTTATTTTCAAAGCGTTATCTTTTCGTATAACATCATAAAAAAGTTTTTAACTAATAATACTATTATGTTCTTTCTCTTTCGATAAATTTAACACATTCTATATAAAATCGTTTGTTAATCATCTAAATAGGGATGGGCACGGGTCGGGTTTTTAGCCCACTCGAAGTTGACGCGAAAATAAATATACTAAATCTGACCCAAACACATTCTTTTAAAAACCCGACCCGAAAAATAAATACCCTAATCTTGATCCGACTTATAGGAAAAAAAATTAATTTTAGGGACCTAATTGTAAAAAAATAATTTTAGAGGACTTAATCATAAAAATAATAATTTTAAGGACTAAATTATAAATAAAAAATTAATTTTAAGGTCTTAATTATAAAAAATATATAAAGAGTGAGTATTATTATAAATATCCTTACAAATTTAGAAAATATTACGCAATTAATCCCAAATCGAGACAAATATTTTTATCTTAAACCCGAACCTTACCCGACTTAACTCTTAATAAAAATTCAATCCAACTCTATTTTTTTATTAAAAAAATTTAACCCGATCGGGCCGGGTCAAAACCCTATTGAATCAAATAAAATGTCCATCCCTAATCTAAATTATGGATCCGATCAAAAGTTAAAAATAATAAATAAAATAAAGAAAATAGAAAATGTGAATCCAAGTTAAACGGAAGTGGGGAACCTAAACACCGTTGTTTAATTATGTTAGGGGCCAGAGTTCCCACTCCTCTCATTTCCTTAATCCTTCCCGCCATTACTTACCAACACCAATTACTAATTAATCAATCAATTAAACTAAAATTAATCATTACTTTTTGTGTGGACCCCACCCTAGATCCCCCAATATTAAACACCTAAAAAAATGGCAAATTTTATTATGACCCATAAAAGAACAATGAGGAAAAAAAGAGAAAAAATAAAATAACTGTAACAAAAATATACAAACAAAAATTACAGCTTGTGGGGGTGGCTGAGAGGGGGAGGGGTCATCATGACTAATGTCAAAAAGGGTAGTAATTGAAATTTTTTCTGGGTTTATTTAATTTAATTAATTTTTTGTGTAATTTGTTGTTTCAAATTCCATTCTTTTATCAGATAATTTGTTTCTTCTTTTCATTTCTGCCTTTTTGATACTTTATCAAAACAAGGATCTCTTTTCTCCACCACCCTCACCTGTTAAAATTCCTACCTTTTAAGGAAATCCCATTGTCTTCATTGCAACAACAACATCAGAGGGAAAACAAAGTTTCAAAATTTGTGCAATTTATGGTGATTTTCAAGTTCCCTTTTTGATAACCCTTTTTTGCTTTTGAGTGAATTGCTTGCTCTTGAGATCATTTAAAGGACAAGTTAAGTTTCAGCTCTTGAAGAAGGGTGTTGTAATATCAGATAAAAAAACTGAAGAAATGAGAGACTCTGATATGATCACCAATGTCAATGTATTTGCTTTTCTTTGTAATATAGTTTTGTAGTTAAAAAAAAACCAAAATATTTATTTTTTATTTTTTTATTTGTTGTTGTTGTTGGTGGTGGTGTTGTTGTTTCGTTTTGTGGACTGAGATTGGAAGAGGAGGAGTTTTTGTATGAGGAAAACCTGGCGTTTCTTTATAGCATTTGGCTGCTTGCCATTGCAGCATTTGATTCATATAGCAATGGGGGGTAAATGGAATTCAATTGGATTCTATTTTTTAAGCTTATTGTTGTTGGTTCAAAGTTTCATCATTCAAGAGTCTCTGGCTATCACCACCGATGGTAATTCCTTACGGTGTTCATGTTGCTCTTTCATTTGCTTGATTACTTGATTGTCTGATTTTGAAGCGGATTTGGAGATGCAGGTTCGGCTTTGTTAGAATTTCGAGCTCAAATTGGTTCTGATCCTTATGGCTCATTTGCCAATTGGAATTCCAATGATACCACGCCATGCTTGTGGTTTGGGGTCCATTGTGTTGATGGTAAAGTGCAAATGCTGTAAGTACTGCTGTATTCCTCTATGCTCTTTAAGATGATTCTTTAATGTGTGTGTGTGTGTATTAAGAGAAGAATCCTTGCCAAGTTCCTCATTTGGTAGGTAATTGAAATTTTTGTTTGTGAATGGTCTTACTAAGTGACCAACAAGCTGTTGTTTGAGGTGGCAGCGGCCTTATTCCCGTAAGGATGAGAACTCTAAGTTCGAACTCTGGGAAATGCACTTATTGAGAGGGCTTTACCTTAACCGCTCCCGTGCTGAAAGGGACTAATCTTAAGTCTAATGTGGCTTAGGGATATCCTGAGTTTACACACACCCAAAAATTAAAAAAAAGGGTCTAAGTGAGTTTAGATCGTTACTGAGACAGTTTTTTTTTAGAAGTGCTTTATGGTGTAAACTATGTTTTTTTTTTTTGTTGAAGGATGGTGTAAACTATGGAGGATGAATGTTTTGATGCCTTTTTTTTTTCTTTTTTTTGTTAGGGATTTGAGTGCCCTTGATTTGAAAGGAACTTTGGCACCTGAGCTGGGGAAATTAAGCAACTTAAGATCACTGTAAGATTTACAATTTTCTGCTGAATTAGTGGATTTTCATCCATTTTCTTAATCGGGAATGTTGGATATTATGATTATAAAATCACTACTTTGTCGAAAATATATTATCTGGAAACAAAATTGTGACATATCTTTCACTGTTTAATTCTTATTTGGCGGTAGCCTTTATTAGCTTTCTTGAATAAGCCCCTGGTTTTATGCGTTGCAATAGATTAACTTACTGCTTCAATGCGTGGAAAATAACTTGTTAGGATATTATGCTTGAATAGCATTATATATAGTTTTTAACATGCAGCATTATATTTGGTTGTGTTTTTAGTTCTTGCTTAACTTAATTGAGCTTCCTTGATCTTTTTCTCGATGTTTATATTAACAGCGTGCTCTATAAAAACCGCTTCTCTGGTGTCATTCCGAAGGAATTTGGAGAGCTTACAAAGCTGGAGATATTGGATTTGAGGGAAAATAACTTGAGCGGAACAATTCCGGCAGAGATAGGAAATATGCTATCTCTAAAATGCGTGTAAGTTCACTTTGTAAATCTATTTAGGTTGTTCATACTGTTTTATTCTTTGTGACACCTTCAACTTAATTTCCTTCTACTTTAGGTTACTTTGTGATAACAAACTCGAGGGCAACATTCCTTCAGTCACCGGGAGGCTAAAATTGCTCCCCAAGCTGCAGCTTGATGGAACTATCGCGTCAATATTTGCTACCGGAATTGGCTGTGCAAATAGAAAGTTCAGACTTTGGTAAGAGCATATTCATTGCAGTAATGATTATTGCTTGTGTTGGCTGATCCCCTTCCCTTATTCAGTAATGTAAACTTATCTGCCCCATTGTCTTACCCGATTGTTCTTTGACCTTTATGCATATGGCATAGCTACATAATCGCCTAGGTTAGGGTTAAGTTAGAAGATACATGTTTCATAAAGTAGAATGGTTCTCGAGGTTCAAGGAGTCACTCATTGCTTTGCCTCAGTCTACTGTTGAAACTCTGGAGCCGGGACAGAGCAAAATCATATGTTTCATGTAAGAAACAGTTCATACGTCAATATTTTGCATTGAACGCGTGGCATGTGGGAGATTAATATGCTTTATCTATAGCATGGTTTGTCTTTTAACTGATTAATTAGACTTATTAAGAGCTCTACCCCTCTTGTTTACTGATTACTATTGACTAAGTCGACAGCACATGGCAGAGCAGTGGGAGACTACTTAATGGAGCAGGATCGTTGTTCATCCCGATTATAGGAGCTCTTACACGTTACCTGAATGCCTTGTCAATACAATGGTATGAACTTATCGTGTATCTTTTCACTGTCTTTCTTGTACTATCCGTTATGCTATTTTTCCTTTGTTAATTAAAAAATCATCTTGTTGTTCTCTTTATTCACTGATTGCCTTCTTACAAGGTTCAAGTTGCGAAAGGACTCTCTGGCTGAGCGTAATGACGGTGGCTGCAGTGATGTGCATGGTGAGTAGACATTTACAGAATTTTAACTTCATTGAATTAAAAAGTATGCTTTTGTGAAACAATGACGTTATTTTTTCAAGTAGGTTTGTCTGAGCAACAAATGGCCCGTAACATAAGGAATCTTGTCGTCCCTTTGGAACGTCGTGGGCTGCTTGTGCAGTCAAGGGACCTCCCAGCTGCACCTTCTACTGCCGTCCCTTCCGCTGAGCAGATCATTGTTCTCTCGTCTTCTAAAAGTAGTGGGGGTTTCCCTGCTATGCCTAAGGGAACAAAGACTAATTCAAAGCCTCAAACCTCTGATGGAGAACCAGAAAAATCTTCGACTTCCTGGGATAGATGGAAATATCTCCTTGTCATTCCTTGTGTTGTCGTCTTTCTTGCATTTTGGGCCTTGGCTTTCATGTTCCGGAAAAAAGCAGCAAAATCCATACGTCCCTGGAAAACTGGAATAAGTGGCCAGCTGCAGAAAGCTTTTGTTACAGGTAATTGTCAATGTTTGATCATTGGAACTGTCTATCGGTGAGCGCGATTGCTTTTCTTAATCAAGTTACATCTTCATATGCACTACAAAAAGTGTTTCTTGATGATCAATGCAGAAACACTTTAATTTTCGGTTTATTCGAACTGCAGGGGTGCCTAAGCTAAACCGGCCAGAACTGGATGTAGCCTGTGAAGACTTTAGCAATATAGTTATGGTAGTTGATGGCTGCACAGTGTATAAAGGGACACTTTCCGGTGGGGTTGAGATTGCTGTTGTGGCAGTCTGTGTTTCGTCTTCAAAAGAGTGGTCAGGGAACCTGGAAATGACTTTTCGGAGGAAGGTTTGTTGTTTTTACAGTTGCAACATACAAACGTGACAATTTGTGCTCGTAACATAAATCAATTTTCATGCTAATAAAACTTCTGATAATTTTTTAACCAATTCTTTTTAATCAATTGTTATATTGGAACTCAACCTAGGTTGACAGATTGTCACGAATTAACCATAAGAACTTTGTCAACCTTATTGGCTACTGCGTGGATGATGAACCTTTCAGCAGGATGATGGTGTTTGAATATGCTCCGAGCGGAACCCTTTACGAGCATCTGCATGGTAATACTCATCAATTTCGTTTATATTTTCCAGTTATTCGATATTGATTCTTTGTGAGCATAAATATTATCCATTTTTATTCTCAGATGAATATATGGAACATCTTGATTGGAGTGCAAGGATGAGAATCATGATGGGTGTAGCTTATTGTCTTCTTTATATGCACCATGATCTGAATCCTCCTATGTCTCATCCGAAGTTAAGTTCGGCTACAATCCTTCTGACAGATGATTATGCTGCAAAGGTACATCAATTTTCTTTCTATATTGGCTGTGTTTAGTTCTTATCATTATAGTATCACTCAATTCTATTTCCTCCTTTACGCAGGTTGTGGATATTCTCGGTTTCGAGGGTCTAATTAAGTCGAAAACCCCGGGTGATGATGAATCAGAACATTCTGTGGGACATCTTGTTGATCCAGAAACAAATGTCTACAGCTTTGGCATATTGTTACTTGAAATCATTTCCGGAAAGTTTGCTTACACCAAGGAGCAAGGCCATATTGAAGAATGGGTATGTTTTGGTCCTACTTTACTTCCTCTCTTTGTTTTTCTTAAAGTACTCGAATGAATACATACCCGTGTCCCACACTCTCATCCGAATCCAAGTACATGCATTCCACACATACTTGGAAAGCTTGTTTACTTGTTTAGCTTCTACTTTACCCCAACTCTTCATTTTTCTTAAAAGTATTCGTATCTGACACACACCTAGATATGAGTATGAGAATATGGCATTCTGATTCTCAAAAATATCGCTTTTTGGGACGCATATCTATATTCTACACCCGCACTTGAATCCGAATACCATGGTTTAGGATGACACCCAATGACCTAATAATTTCTCTGGACTTATTGAACACTTGCTTTTCTTGTTGGTAAACTAATAATATCATGAAACTTTGGCAGACTGCTCAATACTTGAATGATAAAGAGAGTCTCAGCAACTTGGTTGATCCAACACTCCAATCATTCAAAACCGAAGAACTCGAAGCAATCTGCGAGGTAATACAGGAGTGCATTCAACCCGAGCCAAGGCGAAGACCGACAATGGAGGACGTGAGTACGAAATTGAGTGAAGCTGTTAATATAGCACCTAACCAAGCAGCCCCAAGACTTTCCCCATTGTGGTGGGCTGAGCTTGAGATTTTATCAATGGAGGCTGCCTAGTTTCTTTGTGTGTCTCTCTCTCTTCTTTGCCCCCCACCAAACCAAGAAAAGAAAAAGAAAGAAATGATTCCTTGTACTTGGTTTCAAGATCACTGCCTGTTTTGTCACTTTGTTTTCACATATACATGTATCATCCATTTGTGGAAGGAGTAGAATTTTACACAAGTTTATACATGTAAAAAAATTACACAAGTTTGTATATTTATTTTAAAAAAATAAAATCTAAAATCTCAGACTTTAAAACCTAAATTTTAATCATAATTTTTAAATCTAAACTCTATAAACTTAAACCATAAACTCTTTCATCTCTATGTTTTCCATTTTAAACTAGAATTTCTCATCAAATATGGTGAATTTGTAGTGAATCAAGTAACTTAAATCAACGTCCATAAATCATTTCAATGGTCCTCATCTTATGATAGTTTCAAATCTTGTTTTTACAATGGTAATAAAAAATTCCATTGTCAACGATTAATGGGATCAGACCCAAATAACCTCAAGCCATCAATAACATCTTAAAGACCAAGAAACGAAGAAACCATCCATCTTGGTGGCCAAGGATATGGTTTGGCAGCACTTCCTTTTCCGGCATATTTATTTTCACTTGATCATGTGGGATGTTAATAAGTATGCTCATTGTTTTGTCAAGATAGTCTTATTTCAAGCATAGTGTCTTCTTAAAGGAGGTTGCAATGTAGTATTTGATCATAATTTTTCTTAACTTTTCGATGAGGTACAAACACCTTGTAGACAAAGCTATTCAAACTCAGATCTCTTATGATGAATGCCATCCTCTTTTCTACTGGGACAACTCCTTTAGTTCACATAAAATCAATTCTTCACAAGGACTTATGCTTGAGTGTATTGTGTATGCTTGTTGATTGAAGAGTATTAATTCTTTGAAATTCACTGGAAAAGAGGATGATAATTACAATGGGTGGACTTTGTTTGAATTGTGAAGGTGATGCAAGAATTTCGGAATCATTTATTTTTTGAATGCTCTTAAGCTTGAGGCATTTGGGAAGGCATTCAAAGGATTTGTCTCTTGAATAGGACTGCAATGTGCTGGGGTGAGGGGAAGTCTCTTCTTGTTTTCATTTTAAAGCTTGTATGGGGTGCTATGTGTACAATTCCCTTTTAGATTGTGTACAATTCGAACTGCATAGTAAGGATTTTAAACTTGAACATGTAAATAAAAGATTTTGTGCAACTTGTCCAAGTGCATGCATAGGTTCTTTTGTAGCAGGCATGCTACTTTCTTTGGATAATAAAAGTAAATTATTTGTCTAAAAAATATTTTAAAATTCTAATAGTTATGCAATTAAACTTTTACTATGAATGAAGTTTTGAATTAAAAAATAGTAATTCTATGTAATACCTATGTAAAATAAGTGTTTAAATGTTAAATAAGTGTTCAAACTATAGCTTTTGTTATTGGTAGGTGCTTAAAGTATTTTTCAGGCTAAGTAGGTGCCTAACGTTTTTACCGTTATCATTTGAAGTGTTCGGCCATTAACATCTGTTTAAAAAAATTCAGTTAGCCAATCAAAACATGACACGCGACTTTGATTTTAGTTTATTTTTTATTTCCTTTAACTTAAAAAATCCCTAAATTTCTCAAAATTCACAAAATAAACCCAAAATTTCCAAATATGCCCACTGCCTCCATCGTTCATCACGCTGTCAGTGACGAAATGAAACTTCTTTATGTCGCCGTAAGACCTGTATGACATTCGGCGTTTGATCGGCCATCATTTGCCGCCCATCGTTTTTTTTCTTTTTTCGTCGTTCTATTTTGCTTCGACGTTAAGCATGTCGGCCGTCGAGTTTCGCGATAGGAGGATTGGGAAAATGATCTTGAGGGTCCGAAGACAGAAGTGGTGAACACGCCGTTGACGGTTAACAGCGGCAATGACTACAATATGAATTTGGGACTTAAGGGTTTAGGGATTTAAGGACTATTTTGGGAAATTTTGAGAATTTTATGATATTTTGAATTTTTAATAAAAAATAAAACATGTCATGCGTCGTGTTTTGATTGGTTAACGGAACTTTTTAAACGTCCGTTAACGGCAATACACCTAAAATGGTAATGGTGAAAATGTTAGGCACCTACTTGGCTCGAAAAATACTTTAGGCGCCTATCCGGAACAAAATATATAACTTGGGCATTTATTTGACAATGAAGCCTAAAATAATCCAAACTTAGTTTTATAATAGTGTACAAAGTAGTATTTTGTTCATACTTTTTCTTAATCATTTGATAAATTACACACATCTTACTTACAAAGCTACTCGAACCCGATTCTCCTATGATGAACAACATTTTTTATTGAGACAACTCGTTAAGTTAAAAAAATAATTTTAAAACGACCTGAATCTAAATTAAATAATAAAACAAACTAACAAATTGAGTTGAATTCAAATATAAATTTGAACATTTTTAAAATTAAATCATAACCTAACGAATAGAAATCATATGTCCCTTTTTTGTGCTCTTATTTATGTTTACATCTTAAAATATTAGATTTAGAGTTTAAGTTTTAAGGTTAGGGTTTATTATTAATGTTTAAGGAATTAAGATTAGGGTAGATTTTTAAGATGTAAAATTTAGGGTTTAAAATTTAATGTTAAAACTTAAAATTAAATTTTTTTAATGATGGGACTCAGAAATGAGCGCCAATAGCAATCTTACCTGATCCATAGACGGATCTATTCCATCCACCCTCGATTATACACCATTAAAACCTAAATTATCAACATTTAGTTAGAATTTTCTATATATGCTTGCATGAAATAAACAACCGTCCGATCACAGATCCAAATTATCAGCATCTATTCAAACTATCTATAGACCATCCAGAAAATCTGTTTACTATTTTTC
>JAGYYJ010002435.1:0-82718 GCA_019671005.1 Hibiscus mutabilis | reverse complement strand
TTTTACTATTTATTTTTCATCCATAATTTATTCAGTTGTTGATCATTTTAACATGCATGACATTTACAATAAACTAACGAATAGACCATTTAAACTTTATATGGAGTGAACTAAGATAATATGTAATTATGTGGTTATGATCACTGTTTCGTCTGTTAATTACATAATTAATAAATCACAAAATGATTCTACTAAAGTACTATGATCAAACTCTTGCACGTATAAATTTGCTGAAAGTTAAATTTGTTTTTAATCTTTTTAACGACCTTTTCATAAATATATTACCAAATTTCTATAAATTTATCTGTTTACTTAATTTATTTTTTAATTATAAATCTTGGAAAGGAATAATATTTTTTTAAATAATTTAAAGGGGATTACAATGTAGTATATATTCATACAAATTCTTAATCTTTTTATACACCCACATCTTGTAGATAAAACGTATTTAAACCCAGATATTCTAAAATGAATATCATCCTCTTTTTGATTTGACCACCGGTTGAGTACAGAAAGAAATAATAATTAACTACTACAATATTTTGGATAAAACATGTTGAATTGTTTTTAATGTTTTCAATCCTCAATCCTCTAGGTCTTCTAGTTCTTGTTGTCTTTATCATCCACCGATTCCATAAATGTCTCTAGCTTGTCTTCCATTTCTTGGACCTGCAATTTAGTTTTTTTTTTTTAATTATTGCAAGTATCTAAGATATGCACATAATTACTGTAACTATTCAAAAAAATTTACTTAAGACCTAAGGTATTTATCTAAACATAAAAGATTATTTAAAATTTTAAAATAAGAAAAACATTAAACTCAATAAAATGGATTTAGGAAAAAGAAAATAAAACTTGTTTAAAAATGAGGTTGGTTCATTTTTATTAAATATATTATTGTTAAATTGGTCAGAGGAGAAAAAGGGGAAGGCGTTGGTGACCATAATATTCATTGGTGAGAGCTGATGCTTTTGCCAACTTTTTTTATTCCTATAATAATGAGCATAGATCAAGTTATTACTTAGTTTTATATTTTTTATTATTTCATGATATAAAATATATTTTTAGAAGAAAAAAACATGTCAATTCATGTAACAATTTGACGTAAAAATATTCATAGTGTTCTGAAGAGAAAATATCAAATTTTAGTAGTACTAATTTGTCTAATAAAATAAGTTTATTACACAATTTAATGTTATTGATAAATTATATTTTCCAAGCTATATTTTGATTGTTTTTTTAGTAGAACGTTTTATAATTTTAAAAAAATCAATAATCAAAATAATTGTCTTTCTTATACTTTAACCTTTTAAAATAAAGTGTTTGGCCAATAATCTTTAAAGCACGTGATTAAAACTCTCAGTTGACACTTTTTCCTTCTCCTTCCCCTTATGTAGAAATTGCTCGAATACTTTTTTACAACGACGAAAAGAAATCTAAAAAAAAATACATACATGTCAATTTAAAGTTTGACTAATGAGAAAAGTTGTTGAGACTTAGGGCTAGTTTAGCATTGCTTTTGAAAAGTGATTTTAAAAGTGCTGTTAGAAATATATTTTTAAAAGAGGTTTTAAAAAGTTAGTTATAAGATTTTAGTGTTAAGTATTACGGTTAAAAAGTACTTTTAAAAAAATAAAATGACCGTTTTAGACATTAAATCGTAAAATTTAAAATATTTTAGTTTAAATTATGTTTAAATTTATTAGTATTTATGATATGTGAAATAACTCAACTAAATTTATAATAAAATATAAAAATAATTTATGATAACTTATTGTTAATATTTTATAATAAAATATTATAAAAATAAAATTAAAAGAGATTAAAACATCCCAAAATAGTTTAATTGCTTAATTAAAAAAGTGATTTATCAATTTTCTCTATATTTTAATGGAAATCAATCCTTAAAACGTTGTGGTGCATGATGTAATCTAAGTGCATGGTGTTATGTAGGGCATGACCTGGCAACAAATCAAAGGGTAAATTTGTCATTTCCCTTTTCAACTGAGATTATCCACCGCCAAAGCTAAAACTATTCACGTTATGGATTTGGTTTGAAATCAGTGTTTCAAAAGTGAATTTATCTGTTTAGGATTGATTTTGCGTTTCGAACTCAATCGTAAACGGGCCCTTAGAGGAGTTTTAGCTTATATTGATTTTTTATATATCTCAATAAAGGTAAAGTTAGGTATCAATAGTTTTACACATGAAACTTTTCTTTTCGCTTTTTCATTCTTTTTTATTTTACTAGGAATCATAGACAAGGAAAAAGTTAAACTTAAATTATTATTTATAGAAAATTTAGAGAAAGAAAATTATTTTATGAGATTTACAAGAAAGTAATTTACTTAATAAAAAGAACTCGTGATACACACAACACTATCATCTCAATAATCTTCTGATTTGGACAAAAATAATAATCTTCTGATGATCCAAGGAATGATGTCATACAAAAACTAAGTATGTTTTGGGATAATTATACAGTAGTAGTATTATATTTTGAAAAAAATATTGTATATAAATATATAATTTTACTTAATAAACTAATAAAAAGATTATACATAAATTTGCTAATATTATTTTTATTTTTAAATAATAGATTTTAATTGGATTGTTTAAGAATAAAATATTTTTATTTCAATAATATTAATTATCTTATAAAAGATATTTTTAATTAAATTAATAAATAATTAATACTTGATGCCAAGTCTTCAGGTTACAGTATATCGATGGTGAAATCTTCTAATTTAAGTTAATAAAAAATAATGACTCGTCTTTTTATTTTAAAAAAATATTAATAAAATATAATGTAGTAATTTTTAATTCACATGTCCAATAAAAAACTCTACTGACAATATAAAATAATTGTTAAATTGATTGACGGTGAAATTATTATATTTTACACATAAAATCAATGGAGTGAGATATACAGGAGAAACAAATTAAAAAAAAAATTAAGCATGTGATAATTATCATGTGGTGTGCTATTTAAATAATAAGGTGAAAAGCTAACCTTGTCAATGAGATCTCCAGCAAGTTGTGCGTTCTTAGCCGTCTCTTGGGCTAAATCTTCAACTAACTCAAGAGTTGCCTGGAGTTTTCCGCCGTCCGGCAGCTGGTCGCCCACCTCATCTGCTATCTTCTCCACTTTCTCCGCAACTTCTTCCACCACATCCGATATATGCTCAGCCGTCTCTAGGAACTTATCAGCATCATCTGCGTACATGAACCCAACAAATAAACATATGTAAATGGTATGCCCGATTACTTTAAGAAGAAGAAGAAGAAGATGCCCACTTTTCAGTTTTAACAACGGCCCCCATTTGCCGGCGGTGAAGGATAGGATAAGTGGTACTGCCGTTCCAATAGCCCAGAGTTGCCAGTTGGAGCCAGCAGGAGGAAGAAGATTAAAAGGAAATGGTGCATGCCCTGACCCTGAGTCCAAACTGCAGCGGACGATCTGCATATTTTTCCTGCATCGTTCAATATAAGGAGATTGTAAGACTGGAAAGGGAAATAGAAAATAAAATAAAATAAAAGTTAGATTACATTTTTCTGTTTCTGTAACTCTGCAACCCAAATCCTCCATTGTTGAGTGTAGAGAAGGTTTGATTTCTCTGAAAAAGCTGCCCATTGTTTTGCTTCGAGATTTTGGGCAAACAAAAACCAGTATTTTTGGGTTGAAATCTGCATAAGGCTTTCTCGTGAAGACACTTAGCTTTTCCAGGAAGAAGAAGATGAACAGCTGATCCGGTGCTCAACATATTTTTCTGCTATAAAATAAACTTGAAGCACCTATTTTTTGAACAAGTAATGGACTTTACAATTTAAATATGCACAACAGTTTTTTATATAATAAATGCTGATTAAACATTAGTATTAAATTGTGAAATATTAAGGCAATCGATCAATTATTGTTGCATATTTTTTTATAATAAATGCTATGCGAACTGCCCTTTTCAAAAAATACAAGTTGCTGACAACTAATTGGAGACATGTTTTTCTCATTTTCGAAATTATTATTCTTTTTCGAACAATATTGGAAATGCCTCTCTGCTCATCAACTTGTTTCCCCTGGTGTCCGCCCACTAAAAAAACGGGGTTAATTTGAAATTTCATTTTTTGTCTGAAAACAACGTGTTATAAACAGAACCTTTAAAACAATTTTTAAGATTCGTTCTTTTTTTTTTCTTTTTTATCATGTTAATACTTTTCATCATTGCTTAACTCTTAATTATTTTTATTTGTAAATTCAATAAATATACATGAAATTAATATACTATCAAGCGTTTCAATCATTTTATTTTTTCCATATATATATAAATATAATGAAAATTAAAATATAATCCAAAATATAATAAAAATTACTATGATACTTTTACCAACTTCCTCAAGAAATTAAATGATTAAAGGCGGTGGAGCCAGAAGCTTATTGAGAACTTATTAAGTACCTATGTTTTTTTTACTAGAGCACACATGTAAAAAAATTAATAGGGTTGCATTTACAAAGTTGATCATTTGGTCAGATACCAAGTTGTGTAATATAAATAATAATAAATACTTAATTAGAACCCAAAGAAAAAACCTTAGATATTAAACTAGACATTAAAGCCAAACTCGGGTATCATATGTATATTGTTTTAATCCTATTTTTTTAATAATATTATATTCGGTTAATTAAAGAATAAAATTTTACACTCTAGTCTAATAAACTAAATAAGATATAACGCGATACCCGGTAATGTGTTAAATAATCTTTTATATTGATAACATTTTTATCATAAATAATCAAACATTAAATGAATCAAGCACTTTGTAAGGTTTAGATTTTTTTAACTTTCATAGTTATAACTCTTAATTACTTGTACTTGAAAAGAAATTAAAAAAGATACACAATAAAATTAATATGAACCCAAAATAAAAGTGATAGACCTGGTCTTACATAGAATCAATTAGATTATAAAGTTTAGGGGAAAATAATAATGAGAGTGCTTAATTAAATAAAAGAAGGTAATTAACTAAGAGATTAATATTAATGTAAGCATAAAAAATACAAGATTCATTGAAGTGCTACTCTCTAATGTCTATTCAACCTACTCAATTATTGCAATTGATGGCGCTGCACATGTTTTGCCTAAGCATGACCCTCTACCGTTTCCTTTTTCTCTTTGGCTTCATCAGTATCACCACTGTTTGATTTCATTGAGGATTCCACCTTTTCTTCCACTTGGTCCACCATGTCTTCTACCTGCATTATATTTATTTGTGTTAGTAGCCTCAACTAGGGAAACTCGGGAAAAAAATCCGAAAATAACATGTCAATTGAGTATTAGCTTTGATTATACATATATATACATAGGATTAAGAATTAAGATCCACTTACACACAATGTAAAATTCATAGTTTTACACATTTTTAGATCGTTTGATGTGTGAAATAAATGGCTGAGATTAATTCCTTATTTTTTTCTAAGTGATAATCTTTACATATCCTACTATTAATCTCAGTATCCATTTTACTCATCCAACGATCTAAAAGACGTGTAAAACTTAAAAACTCTTACCATTCTATCTCACATATATATGTGTTGATTACAGGTTTAAAAGAACTAAATGCAGAATTACTTAAATAATTAGACAGGCTAAGCAATTAAAAGATTACCAAGAAATTAAAATGCAGGGTAGATTTTATATTGATATTGCCAAGTTGATTAAAATAATTAATATAATATTCCAACTAGACTATATACTAACTAAAGACCGAGTCAATCTTTTGTAGCATTTGATGTATTATTATACATATTATCTTAATTCCAAACACATTATGTTAGGAATTAGGTGTTACACTTCTTTGATTTCCTGGACTTGATTAGAAATTTGCAGGTGGATTTGATTAGTCAAGACTCAAAATACCAACTTTCTTGACCCACTGTGAATCTTAGAATTAAAAACAAGCTAAAAACAAGGAATTGTGTTAATTGCATAGCAAGAAAAAAGACCTTGCCAATGAAGTCTCCGGCTATGCGTGCACCGTCACCAGTTTCATCAGCCAAATCTTCAACAATTTCAAGCGCATCCATAAGTTTGCCTTCTGGTAAAAGATTTCCAACCTCATCCGCCACTTTCTCCACTTGCTCCGCCACTTTCTCTACTATATCCGTCATGGCTTCCACCGTGTCTATTACAGTTTCTGCTTCCTCTACACATATATACAACAATATACCTAAAGTTAGGCTCAAGAAACAATACTGACATATAAATAAATTATGACGATATTGAGAGTTGGTACTGACGTTTGAGTTTCAATAATGGGCGCCAGTTGCCCCTCCACATGGGTAGGATTATACTCATCAGAATCCCCAGAATCCAAGCTTTCCTGCAAAATTTAGAAATGACTGCGACTAAACCTCATTGAAGAGCAATGAAATAGAAGATTTCTTTTCCCCCTTTCTAATACATATATAAGACTAACCAGGATCCAGGACCAGGAGCAGAAGGGACTATAGGTCCCTGTTCAACACTACTGTTGCAGAAGACCATGTTTCTATTTCGGTCAGTATTTTGCAATCTAAGAGATTGAAACTTGGAGTTTCTTAGAATCTGGTGTTTCCCCCCGTGCTTTGATACCACCAAGAAATGACTGAAACAAAGAATGGAAGACTGAGATTTGCAGGACTCCATGGGAACCTTGCATGGAACGTTAAATCCTGAAGTTGTCGACATAACAGCTTCCTTAATGTCTGCGAAAGAGACTTTATGTTTATGCAGTAAAGGGGAAAAAAGAAAATTCAGAGACTGGGGAAAAAGCTTGGAAAACAGGTTGGTGAATTTGCAGGGTTTCTTGAAAGAAATTAGTAGTATATATGTTAGAGCCTTGAGGAGCGTAAATGACGGAGTAGAGAAACAGTGGAAATCACGTGTTTTTTTTAATATATATTATAGACGACATGGCTGTTGCTTAGATTAGGAAGAAAGACAATATGATAATCCTTGCTTTCTATAGGTTGAATTTTATTATATGCTTCAAATATCATAATTTATATTGCGTGCGTTTGGTTTTCTATTATATTATATTAGCACCACTGTTTAAGTTGACTGAGTATTCAAAAAAAGTTGACTGACTATTATGACGGATTTATGTTCACACAAGGTTAAACCCTAGCTTTTCTAAACCTAATTTTCTCTTTATAGCCGTCTCATGTGTTTTTTTTGTTTAATCAGAAGCGATAATCAATCTTAATACTGAGTGTTCATTTTTTTTTGTTCTTTTATATTTTGTTTTTTTAATTTTAATAAAAAATTTATTCTTATGGTATGCTTTTCATTGATTTTTGTGATTCATTTTATCTGTCATTTAATGACTGTTAAGGGTGTACATTTTGGATATTCGATCCGAAATTTCAGAAATCGAAAATTTTAAAAAGGTAACTTAGTGATTCGTATCTGATCCGAATCGGATATCCGATTTTTTCAGATCATATATCCGAATATCCAAATTTATGCCTTGATTTAAGTATTTTTTTTAATTTGGTCATCCTATCATGAAAATTTTAGGTTTTCGAATATAACAATCAATAAATTATTGAATATAACAAGATTTGTATTCATGAAAATTTTAATTTTTCATATATAACAAGTAAAAATATCGAATATAACAATATTGATATCTATAAAAAAATTTGAATTTTCAGATTTTAGATAATCGGGTATACGATCCGAATGTGAAATAACTATCCGTATCCAATCCGAAATTTTTGGATATCCGATTAGAATTATCCAAAAAAATAAAAAACAGACCAGATATCTAAAATTTTGAATCAGATCAGCGAATAAACGAATCGGATCGATCATATCGGATTTTTTTGCACACCCCTAGCGATCGTTTGGTGCTCGAATAGAGATCATCACAGCGCTAGCTTTCTGATGTGATTGTGTCGATGGTCATAGAAAAGATTGATCCCTACTTGTTAGATGGTTTGTTAGTCGATGTAATCAGAACTGTATAGCGGAGCAATCTGTTTGATAGTTTGGTTTGCTCACCAATCTTTTTTCATTCCGTAAAACATCTCGTTTGGCTAGAGACAATGAGATTTATGAAGGTTTCTGAATTTTGATTGTATGATATTCTCCATGAAAGGGTTCGCTTTTTTTGCACCTTTGTACTATTATTAAAAAAGACTATTATGACGGTTTTGTCTTCTAGCAACCCATTAGAGGCAACGACTAAATAAATAAGTAAAATAACTTTCTGCGAAAAAACGGATGATGTTCATATTAAGAGATTTGAGTTCAAATCGATTTGTCTGCATATCGTATGTACATTGTCGAAGAGTTAAGAATATCTATGAACAAAAACTACATTGTAATCACTTTTAGACTATTAAAAAAATATGTGGTGACATTTTTAGTCAAATTTTTTAACTTTGACTTCTTATTATTTAAAAATTATTATTGATAAATATATAAAAATATATTTTTTAAAACCTTCAATCAAGTAGTTTTTAAATACATATTTTATAAATTTTAATTAATTAAAATATTTTAAAAATAATAGTCAAAGTAAAAAAAAATTGAGCAAACAAATGTTAACATGTGACTAGTTTAATGGAACTAAGGAACTATTTTTGTTCCGATCCGAACAAATCAAAGTAATATCCTTACCCCTCAAATATCATATTTGAATATAATAATATCGATGCATAAAACTAAAACTAAAATTTATTTTAGATCCGCTTTACATTGAGTTTTATATTTGATTTCAAGTAATGTTCCCTTCTTCTCCTTTATATAAAAAAAATGTTTGTTTATGGGAGAGTTTTTACGAGAAAAACTTTAACACACAGTCTGTGTAAACTTTAGTTTATACATATATTTTAGTTTTAGGGGTTAGGAGTTTAGTTTAGGGTTTAGAGTTTAAGGGTTTGGGTTGTAGGGTTTAGAATTTTAGGTTAGTGTTTAGAATTTAAGGTTTGGGGTTTAGTTTTTTAGGGTTTAGGTTTAATTTTGATTTATAGTAGAAATAGGCAGGCCTGTGTATGTGTATCAAATTTTAACACAATTTTTACTCAAATATAGCTTTAGGGCTTTTTTCCCAAAATATGGTTTTCTCATTTTAATTTCCAAAATATTGTATTTGCTACAATACCTTTAAAGACAGATTCAACAGAATCCGACTTTGAACATGTTTTCCCCAAAAAAAACCTTTAAAAATTGCATGAAGTTGGATCCTCTTGAACTAGCCTTTAGAGTTTTTTTTTTGAATTTGCTGTTCAAAATCAGATTCTGTTGAATCCAACTTTAAGAATACTGTAGCAAATGCAATATTTAGGGAATTAAAATAGGAAGATCATATTTTAGAAAGAAAAAAAACTCTAAAATAATATTTATGGAAAAACTCCGTTTATGGGTGTAAAAAAACAGATTAAATTGACTGATTGAATCGATTAAACTAAGACTAGGTGGTACAATCATACAAGTGAGTGTAAGTTTTTCAACATATTTAAGATTTTTTTATCTTGGTTCGTTTTCATCCTTATTTTTTTAAAATATTTCCTATTTATTTGAATATTTTTTCCCAAAAAGGTATCTCTTAAATTTCAAGATATTTCTCTTCAAAATTTTCAACATATTTACAGTAAAAATAAATTTTCCAATTAATTCGATTTTTCCTACCATGCTTCTAATTTCATCCCTCTTTGCGTTCGTATATCCTACTTTGCTTTATTATTTTATTTAGTTTTTATTCTAGTTTTATCCTAATTTTTAATAAAAATCTATTTTGTTTGATTTCTTTCTTTTCGCATATTTGCGCATGTTCATTCGCCTCTGTGGCACACTTTCGTCTGCACTTGTGGCACTTCTCCTCTACATTATGGCATATTATTCACCTACCTCTACGGTAGATCTGCGATCGTGTAGAGATTCTCACATCGCTCGTATCTGATTTGCGATTATCGGTGTTTTTTCAAAGGTTAGATCCCCTTTCTATGGTTGTTTGCCGATGTATTCAGATCTGTTTTTGCGAAACAGCCTGTAAGCTTACTTTGGTTCGCTTGCCACTCCTTCATCATCTCAAAAGTGTCTAGATAGATAGAGACAAAATAGTACTATTGACGATTATTAGATTACTATGAATGATGGGTTTTAGATTCAAAAGAAGGCTTCGACTGTCATTGCAACTTTAGGTTTTCTTTTTTATTGTATTTTTTGTTTAAGTTTTGGTTGACATAATTCCTAAATTTCTTTCTTTATGTGGTTGCATTGTTACAGTTGTTCATTCTTTTGTTTCAATAAAATTCAGTATGGCGTTTTAAGATTAAAAACATTAAATCATGGGGCTTGTTTGATTACAAAATCCACCCTAACAAATCAAAATGGGTTTTAAAACTTTTTCGTTTTCGCCAAGGATCTTTCTTATACTCTTGGGCCAGTCGAAATCGTTTGGCAATTTTTCACCGAGTTAAAACCAGTATTTACTCTTCAACTTTACAACTCTTAATTTAGTCTTCTGATTCACATTAATCTCGCTATTTGGTAGTAAATTTTTTTCAACCTTGTCATATAATTCTCAAAAAATGAAATCTATATTCAATCATTTTCGGATGACGACACAGCACAATATAAAAGTCTCACGTCATTAAAAGAAGTGAATATTCAATTGTAGGGACTAAATTAAAAGTTTTTTCCCCATAACAATAATAGAGACAAAAGAATATTGAATAATCAAATTAGTAAAAGTTACTAAGTTTAAAAACTAAATTTTAGTTTTCCGGTCTCTATATGCTTGTCTTTAGATTTGAGGGTAATTAAGAACAAAACATAAGATTAAGAAATAATGAAAAAAATGTTAGCAGATATGAGGTCCATTTCACTCGACAAGTACACAGTATCGCTAACTATGACCTTAGGGCAATCTTACCAGACGTATAGTTAAAATGTTGTTAAAATCACCACTTAATCTAAAATATAATATTAGCATCATGATTAGGACCTGCTACCCAAAATTTGCAATATTGTGGAACCATAGAGTAAATCACAGTAAAATGTCCTAATCTCGTTGCTTGCACTCACGTCATCTTAAGTCAATACATTGTATTTATATGGCTGGAAAACGAGTCAAGAGACTGTAATCCGAACTTTTCCTAACATGGTAAAATAAGATTTAATTCTGCTTTTAGTCCCTATACTCTTTGAACTTTTGAAACTTAGTTCAGAAGTTTGATCTTTTACTTGTCTGATTTAAAAATTAAAATTGGATGAATTTCTCTTAGATTTGAATATGTGGTATTCCAACTGTCAGATGTTTATCTTAAAAAATTAACTTCAATAGATAACATATATTTAAAATTAAAAGATGCCCGTTAATAATGTTAATTAAATTTTAATTTTCAAATCAGATAAATAGAGGGTTTAAATTCCTAGAATTTTAGAGGTAAAATTAGACCTGAGGCCTTGAATCATTGTCCAAAATACCAATGGCTAAACACAACCAAACACATATTGCATACGTATAAATCTGTCTTTACTCTTTACTAAACCTTGAAAGAGACATGCTATTTGATTTTCTTCATTTCTTCTCTTCAAATTCAAACAAAAGAAAAGTGAAGTTTAGAGGTAATTAGAGCTTCATTTGTCTCATCCTTTTTCTTCAATTCTCAATAAATATAGCAATGAAAACCAGAAGGCTTTTTCCGGCCTTAACTGAAACAAACGAAACCTTAGAATGCCCTGATTTCTGTGACCCTGCATGCCCTTACAACGGCTACCCTTACCCTGACTATTATTACCTAAAGCCGCCACCGCCTCCTCCTTTCTCGGTCGAAAACCATTACATCTCACCTTATGTGTTCATCTTTGTTTCCGCACTCCCCTGTCTCATCCTTCTTGTCGGCTACTACGTAGTTCTAGTCAAGTCATGTTTTGGTTGGTGCAGCTGGAGGAATAACAGGCAATCACGAACTCGAGATGATGCTTCGGATGAAGAGTTCATCGATGAGAATCCAGTCGATCATCCTATTTGGTTCATCACCACGGTCGGTTTGCAACAATCAATCATAAATTCGATCACAGTTTGTAAGTACAACAAGGGCGAGGGATTGATGGAAGGACGGAATGTTCAGTGTGTTTGAATGAGTTCCAAGAAGATGAGACCGTGAGGCTGTTGCCTAAATGCAACCATGCTTTTCACATTTCGTGTATTGATACTTGGCTGAGGTCTCACACCAATTGTCCCTTGTGCCGAGCACACATCGCCTTCGATGCCTTGTGTAGCACTCCAACTTCAGCCGATCAAAATTCTGCTACTGTGGATGTGAT
Organism: Hibiscus mutabilis; assembly: GCA_019671005.1. Lineage (NCBI taxonomy): Eukaryota > Viridiplantae > Streptophyta > Magnoliopsida > Malvales > Malvaceae > Hibiscus > Hibiscus mutabilis. The sequence continues at coordinate 70,404 of JAGYYJ010002435.1, read as the reverse complement.
CGTCCATAATCAGATAGAGAATTCTGAGAATGTAGGGATCGAAACCAACGAAAAAAGGGCTGAAAGAAATTTGCCATAGGCCAATGACCAAAGGGTTTCAAAGGAAGGTATCGATTGCGCAGAAAATGGCACTTTGGTAGTTAGTGATTGCATTGAAAGAAGCCATGTTGAGGCTAAAGACTAAAGAGATAACACAAATCAAAAGGTGTGCTTCCATGGATTCTTCTTCGTCAACTGCAAGTTTATTTCTGGGCATTCAGGAGGATGTCGAAAACCCAGATTCAAGCATCGGTGCAACCACAGAAGAGGTGAAGTCAAGCAAGTTTAGGGTAACGGGAAATTCTTCCATTTCTCAGCATCTTCATTTAAGCCCTGTTCCGATGAAAAGATCATTCTCGTCATCTAAGAATTACCGGAGCATGAATTCAATTCTTCCGCTGTGACGCCTTTTCCTGTTTTGGATATAGTTTTGTGTTTAAAGTGTGCGACATTTGTTGAAAACAGAGAACTTGTATGCAAGGAAGCTGAAGGCCTATGATGCTAAGCTGCGACGTAAGAGAGAGTTGTGTTTCAGAGGAATAAATTTCATGTTTGTGCGAGAACACTTGCGTTGTTGAATATAAACTGATTTTCGCTTTTGTTGTTGGATTGGCATAGCTCAATCATCGACGATCATCATTGCATGTAAAATCAATATTCTAATCAAGCAATCATTTTCTTAACTAACGAGAAATTATAATCTATGGGGTTGCTTGAAACCAGAAACAGTCAATTGTCATCAGCAGTCAAAAGCCAGGCCTAAGTTGGGTGACTTTGGTTTTCCTCAAGACCTAATGAATCGACATTTTCTTTACTCTGAAGATGATACCTATAACTAGGATTTCCATGTGCTAACAAATCTGAATGGTGGCTTCTCCAACCATACATGAATTGATATCCAAACTGATCCAAGCCCTGTTAGCTTTTGGGTTCATGTGGCTGAAGCCTTAAGCCCAGTTTTTTTAGCCATAGAATGTGGTTACGAACTCAGCCCAACCATCTTGAATTCAAGACCCTTGGAGCCCAATCATTTAAAATAACAAACTGTTTGTCCAGTTCAAATCCGCCATTTTTCTAGTTGATGCAGTTTGGCCAGCAAACGACATTAATAAAAATTAAGCACTGCCAATGGAGAGAGAAAACCTAATAAGTTCAACACAAAAGACAAACACTTGGATCGATTCGCTATTTAATTACTTATCCATACTGAAAAAAAAATTAAAAACATTGTCGATCCTAGCAAGATCTTTTGTTTGCGAATATCGGCTTGGAGATTTATGGAGTTGTTATCGTCTTTCAATTTGACTTCAACGTTTCAGTGGTGTTTGTTGCCGAAATTAATACTATTTATAATCATATCCTCCGACTAACAACCATGCATGCACTGCCTCTTGTTTCAACTCCTACACACACGTCTATAATTTAAAACTAAAATCTTCAATCACTGAAAGATCTCTCCAAATCTTTTCCGACTCTAACTTAATCGTTCGTACGTGTTTCTCGAAAATAATAAACACTAGTTCAAACATGGCTTATTTTTTCAAATGCAAGTGTGTGTGTATGTATATATATTCTTATAGGATATTCACAAGGCCAACCGATCGGTGACACACCGGTGCAGTCGTTTGTTTCTCATTGGATTACCAAAAAGTAGGGAGTCAAATACTATCCTTATATCCGATACGGGATGATTTCTTTAAAATCCTTTTTCATTTTTAATCATTGATTTCTTCAAGATTTAATAATCGTCACTGATAATTTAAGAACAAGTTGATGTTTACACGACGGAGACTCATTGGAAAATGGTCACATCACAATGGTTTTAGTGACGCATTTTTACTGTTGAAGCTAAATGTAGGTCAAACAGTTTCGACCTTAGCATTTCCAGTAGCTATTCTCATTCCTTAATTATTACAAGCGTAGAAATGAAAAATATGGGTAAAATATTATTCTATATTCAAAGCCACAATGATTTCGAGTTACAATCATTTCTTTAATCGATCTTTCCTGCAACTCTCTCCTTTTATACAGGTGACAAAAGAATCTCCTGTCACTCATAAAATTTTTGACGACCCCTTTTTCCATGACCTTGCCATTGTGATTATAACGACGTTTGATATCTTGAAAAGAGATCACAAACTGTGATCTAAGATAAATCCAGTACTTTAAAACATGCAGCGTCTACAATTATTGTTTGAACCAATATTTATAATAGCTGTGTATTATAAGTTCAAAAAAGAATGGGGGACTCTAATTATTGTGATTTGTAAAACTCTTATCATCACTTTTAACACACAATATGTGGGCCAAAACATATAACAAATCTGAAAATTTTAGCATCAATCAAATGATAGTTATAATTATAAACTTGGCTGTTTATGAAGGGTTTTCTCATGCATGGCTATCTAGCTACATCTAGGTTAGCTTCACTTTATTTCATCTAAAGTGACGACAAAACTCTAATCAATATTCATAATGATTTTTTTTTTGAATTAAGATGAACAATATTCAAATCATGCAAGGTTTATAAACCAAGTTCAACACTCTGTCCAATGTCCATTGCATTCATGGTACTTTAGGCGTGTGGTTTCCAGATCATGACCATCTACAACATTAAAATAGTTATTTAATTGTTATCCCGAAAACAGAAGAAACAAAAAAGGGGAAAAAAGCAACATCCTATGGGCTGCAAAAAGTGACATCTTTTTCTTATTTTCCACACAATCGAGCAATTTAATCACAAAAAGGATAGAAAGGGGCTCATAATCAAGAATTTTATAGTAATATAGTGGCGGAACGTAATCATCAAAAACAGTCCTAGAATGATTGAGAAAAGTAAGATCGTTTAAATTTAAAAAATGTACACTAACAATCATTTAAGGAGAAAATATAAGTTAAAACTTGGAAGGTAAAATTATCGAGGAAAAAACCGTTATGAATCCTGAATGTGAATCGTAAAATAGACGTAAAATAAAAAAATGAGAAAGCGGACATACAAGGAAAAGGATAAGGGGTTTCATACAAAAGTGGTATTGCAATGTGATTGTCAAGGCAACAGCGTGATATATTGTTGGGGGGAAAAGGAAAGCCTTTATTATTTCTGTTGTTTCCAGGAAGGAGCAGAGCAATGGGTTACTGTACTAAAACAAAGTGAATTTTATATTTCTAAATATTAAAATTTAAATCTTAAAGTTATGTATCGGATTAAATATATCCCAGCTTTTATGGTAGTTTGTGAGCTACACAAAACAAGTTAATCTTGTCAAACAAGCAGGCCGGAAGATATGGGCGTCTCTGTCTTTAAGTGTCTTAATTATTTGATCTTTTTATTTTTATGAGACGCAAAGTAACAAGATTCTGTCTTTCTCTGCACTGTATCTGAAGGGACACAGTTCATATGGCAAACTCGTTTTTCTTTACAAAAATAGTAGTAATAATAAGACATATGATTTGATTGATCCATGCTCCATTAGCAGGCCAAATTACACAAGGGAAAATATTGTACTCACCACGCTGTATGTTCATCAAAATACATGAAGGAAATATATTAAAAGTTGCAAGCAATTAGATAACAGACAACAATGGAGTCCCTTCCTGATCAGTCACTGCAGGACAAGAAAAAAAAACTTAGGCTTTATATGTTTCGGTTTCTCTCAGCTAAAAGCAGCTTCTTCTTGGATTCTGCGCAGCATTTGATTCACTGCAGCTGCAATTTCATCCACAGTGTTCAGATGGCACCCTTCCTCAACCTGTCCAGATTAACAATGATATTAACAATAAAAAGAGTAACTATAATTTGAGATTGTATGAAATTCGAGAAATATTTGTTAAATGATTGGCTGGTTTTGTTTTTGTTACCCTGACGCTAATTGAATACAAAGCCATTTCATCGACGGTCGAGACATTGAGGTGGAGAATGGTGAGGCTTAGGCTTTGCAGCCCAGCGACCAGTTCCAGGAGTTGTCTGGGTCGTTTCTTGGAGAGTATCTTGAGGTTGGCATGTGTCTCCACCATGGTCACTTCTATATCCGCCACGCTTTCGGCAGAAGCGGCGGCGGTCATGGGCTGATCAGCCGCCATGGACGACGGTGAATTGTTGCACTGAGACGTTGCACGAGTTGAGAATTGTGGAAAGGTGAAAAACTCGGCGAAGGGTGAAAGATTGCCGTTGTGTTCAGTCTGTTGAGTGGTCCTCTTACTCTTATGAGCCTCCATGGTCTGCAAGAGCTGCTCTAGTTCCTTGACGAAATTAATCGCCCCTCCAATTATCGAAGCTTGATCACCCTGAAAATGGGTCATGCACATGTTGGTACTATAATTTTCGTTGTATGATAAAGAAAGACACATAGCTGACCTAGCCTACAAATCTAAATGGTTTCTTCCATGATTCGTGAAAGTCAGGAATTTCTTAACTTTTCCAGCCAATGCCTTTTACGGTTCATGTTAATAATCAAAGTGGTTGATTAGGGTTATATAAACTTCTTTAAAATGTTAATATTACCTCATTAATCGAAACTATCAAACAAAAAAGTGAAAGAGAGAGAGAAAAGCTGACCCTTTGAGCATAAGAAGGTGGCATCAAAGCTCTAATCGCAGCCAGGTACTCATTCATTTGTTTCCGGCGATTGCGTTCAACAGCAATATGAGTCATTCTCTGGTTCTCCAGCTCTTCTTTGTTCTTGGTGTTCCTGGTGCGACGGCGTTTTCGTCTAGTACCGTTGGTCGCCGTTGTGGTTGCAGTGTAAGCTGGTTGAGGTTCCATTGGAGCTCGGAAACCAGCAACTGCAGGGCCAGGGAGAGACTGATCAACAGTGCAAGCTTCGGGTGAAGAGGAGTAAGGATCCCAAAGCTCATTTGCATGTTGGTGCAGAACTGAAGTAGACGATGAGTCCCAATTTGCATGAAGAAGATTATTCTCTTGTTGTTCTAAGTTGCTTTCAAGAATCGCAGTAAGAGCTTTATCTTCTTCTTGGAAGCAAAAGTCATAACCCCAAGCTCCTCCTCCCGGAAAATGGTCCTTGAAACCATAGGTAAATCGATCCGGAGGGAAAACCACTGCTTCTAACGCCATGTTTTGCAAGAACCCAGATCCTTATTACGGTTCTGTTGTCTGTTCTCTCTTTTTTCTAAAAGGAAAGACAAGGGATGAATGGAGAGATTAATTACGTATATCTTGTGATTATAAGAGCTGAAAGCTGAGAGAAAGAAAGGAAGAAGAACACGAAGCACTACACATCCAAAAGACCAAACAAAGTCCCCCTTTTATCATCTTCTCTTCCCCGCATGAAAGAAAGAAGATCAACTTTTTAAAACATGTTTAATCCTGTAATACCCGAACTTTGACCGGGCTTAATAATAAGTAAATAATAACTAATAAATAAATAGTAAATACTAGATACTAAATAAATATATATTAAATAATAAATAAAAACAGTCCATAGCCCAAATAAAATGTTCAGTTACAAATAAAATGTCCAAGTGTCCAAGTTACAGTCCAAAAAATCCCATTACAAAGCCCATTTATTTTCTAGCCCAATTTACAATTGTATTCCCGCCCATTTATAACCAATTTCAGATAAAAAGCGGTCCAGAAATCACACTTGTGCTTCTTTGGCCCGCCAAAATGGCCACGTGGCGCCTTGTTATTGGCTCGTTTTTGTTTCAAACCCAACTCGTGCTAGTTGTCAACAGTTGGAGTCTCTTGTGACATCATCATCTGACACCTATAAAATAGAGGGAGAGAGAAAAGTTAGGGGAATTAATTAGCAATCATTAAATACTAATAATAAATAAACTAATAAATATCAAGGAGAGAGAAAGGGTAATTCAAGGATTATACCTGACATCGGAAACTGAACTGTCCGAGTAGCTGAACTGCCTGGAGCTGCACCGTCGTCGAGAAGCCGTATGGTCGCCGAGGAAGCTGCATCGTCGTCGGAAACAACACCGAAACCACCAAAGCTATTGTAATCGAGGTAAAATCCTCTCCGTTTCTTTAGATCCTATAAAAACAGTAAATGTCAGTTCAGAATAAGGAAATTGTTAAAAAATAAATAATAAATAAAAGATTTGCTGTGGTCGAGATCTTTTCTAGTCGCCGGTGAGTTTAGAGGCAATGCGGAGTTGAAAAGTGGGATGGTTTCGGGTAGTTAGATCTAGGTTGGGTGAAGTCATGAATCCTATTGGATTAGGGTTAAATTTAGGATTTTTAGGGTCAAAAATTGAATTTGGGGAAAAATTTAGGGTTACGGCCGACAGTTGACGGTGGTAAAATTTTGGTCATGGTGGTCGGCAAACGACAAGAGGCAGTTGGAGTGCGACGGCGGGAGATCAAATGGCGGAGTAAGCTGTGGTTTGTGGCCGGATTGCTTGGTGTTCTTCATGTTCTTGACGAACCACGAAGAACATCAAGCAAAACCATAAGGTTTTGATCCATTTTTGGTAGCTTTTTTGGAAAAATGAAGTGTTTTTGAAGAGATAGGGGATATCATTTCGGGGATGAGAGAGACATGAGAGGGAATGGGCAAAAGTGAAATGAAGATTAAAGCTAGAAATAGGGCTTTTATAGCCCTCCCAATACGCTGCCGTTTTGGCAGAGGGTAAGGAGGATCCGCCCGCTTCATTTCGGGCCAGGCTCATAGGATCTGCGAATTTTTGAGATTTTTGGGCAAATTTGGGATTTAATCCCTGGGCTTTTGGAGTTTATTTCAATTCGGTCCCTGTTTCCTCCTATTTCGTTCCCCGTGTTTTGCCATTCATTTAATTTGGTCCCTGAATACCTTTAATTGATTCTCGTAGTTTGTAATTCTTACAATTAGATCATTAGGGCTTTCTAATTTGGGCTTATAGTTTTGTAATTGTTTCAATTTGGTCCCTTAATAATAGTTTGAGTTTTGTGTTTTAATTTGTTCTTAATTTAGTTATTATTTAATTGTTTAATTTAATTCTTAAATGCAATTAAATTATTTGTTTGTTGCATATTTTAAAATTAGCATATAGTATTTGGTTAAGTAATTAAGCACACTTAGTTAAATTAAATATTAGAGCCTTTTAGTTTAGGTTTCTTTAATTAGGTTCAATAATTAAATAGGAAAGATAATTGTAGTAATAAAATATATATTAAATGTAATTTTAAAATCTAAATTTGGATGATGTTCTATTGTTCACAATTGGGTGTTATCACAATATAGCTTTTAACAAATTATATTTAATATATATTTCATATAAAATTAATTATTAATTTAGTCTTTAATTAATTAATACATTGTAATTAATATATTTCCCAAGTTTAACCTCCCATGACAGAGGAAGAAATATCTCTTATGTTTCATCAAACACTTTCATCTCCTTTCTTTGAAGAAATGCTTGCGAATTCAAGGCGCAGTTTCAGTGATCTCGTGGTGATTAGAGAAGCAATAGAAATATGGATCTGACAAGGGAAAATTAGACCAAGATTTGAAGACCATGCTGATCAAGAGGCAAAACAAGGGAAAGAGGTGAATGAGTGTAATGTTCAAAGTTGTCATAATTGCAAGAGAAAGAGGCCAGTTAATTTATCAGAACGGCCACTGAAAATTCCTCGAGAAAGTGCAAATCTGGAGATCTTTGGAGTGTCTATTTCAGACCTATTACCTCACCTTATTGAAGGACAACATATCACTCCTAGGCCAATGAAGGTGGTGCCAAGTTCATTTGCTCATAGCTATGATCCAGACAATATTTGTGACTTTTATATGGGAGTACCAGGACATGCTACTAAGAAGTGTAGACCTTTGATGAAAGAAATTAGGAAGTTAGTCAAGAATGGAATCTTGACACGAGAGTTAGTTCAACAAAGGGCAAGGTGTGGGGTAAGCCGTTAAACCAGTCAAGGAATCAGAGAATCAAGACGAGTGCTTCCAAGATTGTTTGGAATTCTAAGAAGCCATCTACCCCATATTTGTCGCATCATGTGGTTACAATCTACAATGACCATTGTTGAAATAATACTGGAAAATAAGCTTGTTATTCCTGGCTTGAAAGTAGTAGAAGTCTTTGTCTAAGGTCATATGTCATGCTTGTTGGTTTTTATTGGAAGGTTGTTTTTTTGAAATAAATAAATATATGCATATCTCTTTTTATCCTTGTGGGCCCCTAGATGCCAATTGCAAGATGCAACACTGATTCCGATACAAAAAAAATTATTTGGATGTTGTGAAAACAATGAAGTGAAACTTGTTTCTTAGTTTACTCTGGTCGGCAAGGCAAGAAAAAGTTAGATTACCATGCCTTTAATGATGTTCGAAGATAAAATTTTGAAATTCATAAATACTGAAGTGGACTAGGCGATTTTAACCAAGTAGAGTTGCTTGAAATTGAAGTTCTAAGCGTGGTTTTCTATACCATAAAAAGCACAATAAGAGAGAGAAAAAAAGAAAAGAAAAATAAGAAAAAATGAGGAAAGAAAAAGAAAGAAAAAGTTAAGAAACAGCAAATGAGAAGAAAAGGAAAAAGGAAAGGTGAGAAATAATAAATTATTTGAATAAATAAGTCTCGGAACACTCTGATGGAGCTGTGGGGAATGTCGACAAATCTAATAAGGAGCTATGTTCCACCTGTCCAATACCCAAGTGTCAGAGATGTATCTTTGAAGACATGTCTATAATGATATAATAATTATTAACAATCAAAATCACGCATGCACTTTGTAGCGATGTCCCCCTTCTTCTCATCGCTAAATAAAACGAAACTTTTTCGAAGTGTTTTTGAAAGGTGTTTGTGCTTCTTTTGGATATAAAATATTTATTCCATGGGGTTTTAAAAGAAACCGCATTTAAAAAATGGAGTCGCCACCGGCCACTTAGGTAGGCCGGACACCATAAAACCAGAGATTCAAAAAGATTGGGTTCGGGAGTCGGTTACGGATGGGGAAGGATTAGCACCCCCACACCGCCCAAAACTGGTACTTTAATAATTACCGCTTTATTAATATTGGATTTTCCAGATTAAAGTGACAATTATTTTAAAATTCTATCATAATTGCGAATAAATTTTAAGGGCCCCGTTATCCGAGAATAAACGCCCAACCACTATCACTACGCCTGATACTGGCCTCGTTTACGCTTGGATAAAAGGGCACCGCATTAACAATTTATATCTCATATGCAATCTTAGTGGCAAAAATATAAAACATGGCAAAATATTTAAATGCAATAAATATTGACATAACAGAATACTAATCTAACATAAATAACATATTAGACTGGATCATGCATATATACATATTAATCTAAATAATAGATAAAAACAACTTTAACAAGTCAGAATAACAAGGTAGGAATAATTACGTATATAGACGAACAAATATTTAAAAAGACATACATGCTAGTAATAAAACATATTTCAACATATATGGAACAATATATTATACATAAAAGAAGACACACTAACACGTAACCTAAAAGCCAAGAAAACATACAATACGTACAAAAATACAAAAACATGCCGTTTACGAGTCAAATAGAACATAACATGCTTTAATACGAATAACCGGATAAAAAAGATACGTAAATATCGTAAGCTTAATACACATATACATTTAAACATAAAATACGAGGCATATACGAGGGATATAAAATAAGACAATAGAATACATCAACATATACGAATATAATACGAACATGAGTATTTACAAAGAAACAGGACTGAAATGAAAGAAAAATAAAATTCAGTGGCAGAAATTAAGGAACAATAATATGTAATTTAAGGACTAAAATACGAAACAAACCGAACCTAAAAGGATCAAAACTGTAATTAGACCAAGGGGCAGACCCAAAATGAAAAATTCAAAAACGCGGGATGGTTAAGGGGGTAATTTTACCATTTAAAATCTGAATTCGGCTAATTTAGTGATCAAATCGAAATAAAATGGAAAAGAAAAAGGACCGAAATCGTGATTAACCCATGCGGCAAGACAAAAATGAAAATATTGGAAACGCGGGGGGATTTAGTGTGTAATTTACCCATTTAACGAAATAATAATAACTATATAAACCATTCTTTTAGGCCGAACCCAATTTTCCCCCATTTCGTTTCATTTCTTCAGTTTTGTAATAACCCATGTTCTTCATTTTCTCTCAACTGATCCTATGAAACCCAGAATTCAGCGGCTAGCAACCGTGTTCTCCGCCGCCGGCCGCCGCTAACCGACACCGGCGAGCCTCCAAAACACACCAAAATAACCCCATTTCCATCCTCGACACGAATCCGAGGTTGGATTCAGAGGATACACCTCTATTCGCCCTAGATCTAGGAAATACGAACAAAAAAAACACTTTTAAACCTAAAACAAAACTACCAGGGGCCTTCCCCTTCCTTCAGTTCACCATCTCTGGCTTGGGGAAGCCGAAAGACTTGTCACTGAGGAAGGGAGATCCACGGACGGCGACGGTAAGACTTCTTCTCTCTCTTTTTTTTGTTTATCTCTTTGTATATGCATGTAAAAAACAAATAAGAAAAAGAAACAAGTGTTTGCCACTGGACTGACTTTCGATTATCACTTGACTGGTTACAACTTTTGGTTTTTTTGTTACAAGATCTCTGTTCTCTCCCCTGTTTTTTTTTACCACCTCTCTGTTACAACTCTCTCCGTTCTCTCATTTTTTGTTATTACAAGATCTTTGTTTCGTATATAAGCTTGTCTTTGTTTTGGTGCAAGTTGCATCTTGCTTTTTCAGATCTGGACTGACAACTTGTTGCTTGTTGTATTTGGCATATTCTGAGCACGGTGGTTGAATATCGGCATGGTGGCGGTATGGGTGTTCTGCCAGCGGCCAGACGCGTTCTCGGCCGTTAGATCAGATCTGATCTAACGGTCGAGATGGCTTGAAGGACGAACGGCTTGGATGAAGCCTCGATTTGATGAGACGGCTCCAGATCTTGCCACGTAGAGCTCCGCAGTCGAGGAGTCAGAACGCGTGGATCTTACGCGCACGGGATATCAAAGCGTCCGCGTGTGGACCACACGCGCGCGTGGCACTCGAACGGTCCATACGTGTGGAACACGCGACTGGCAGATATTTTTGACTTCTTAGTTGGATCGTGGCCGTTGGATCAGATCTTGATCCAACGGCCCACAGCCACCTGCACACACAGTTGTAATTAGATAGGATTTGGGTTTGGGCCTTGTAATGATATTTGGACTTGGACTGTAATTTTTATTTGGGTTTAATATATTTAATTTTTTTTATTTCATTTTATCAGCCCATTAATAATAATATAATTAGTATAGCAATACACATACATACGCAAACGTATACTTATATTATACAAACATTAATTAATATAACATTCTAGCATACATATATATAATCCTACACATAATTGACATAACATCTATATACACTAAACAAATACACTCGTACTAAATAGATACGTACGCGACATACATACACCTTTAATACGTATACATACATAGCTTATAATATACATGCACACCACACCTTATATATATATTAATAATACTCATGCAAACAATAAACATATAATATAATAAATATACATGCAACACTAATATGTATTTACAGGTAAAAAAATGAGTGATTACACACTTATAGAATTTTATTCTTAGAATGATATTTTTGCACTCTACTGGTTAAACAAGTTGGGGAAGCTTGAACATATTTATGAATGGAAAGGAATGGTGATAACAGAAAATGAGTTGTTTCTAACCAAATCGAGCAACGCGGTAATCATAGGGTGTGAACCGAGTGATTTGGAAGAAATTTTAACTTTAAAAATTGACGCAACATCCAAAGGACTATAAGAGGGTTGAATCAAAGACGCTCTTGCACTTGGTATCCAGGGCATCCTATTCTGTTTTCTTTATTTATACCCAATTTTTTTGGGTCATGCAAAGTATCATTCATTGTAATGCCGATAAGCAAGCTGATATTTTTCCAAACAGATAGACTTTCTTGATAAATATATGGTCGGGTATGAGACTATTATCTATTTGACAGTCTTCTGGTTAGAAAGATGAATCATCCATCAATGAACATGGAGATGACAATGGTAAGAATGAAAAGTTCAAGGACCTAAAAAGTTCAAGGACTTGAGGCACTTGTTCACCCAGACGATGGAAGAGGTGGAAATTCTATGGAATGAGGCAAGAAACAAAGATATTAGTGGGGTATCATGGCACATAAGAGTTCAAATCAGAATAAGCAAGAGAGGGTGCAGAGCTTGAAAGAATTCGATCACTAAAAAGGGTCAAAATTGGTTCAGAAAGAAGAAAGAAGCTTAACAACACAAATTATGGGGAAAATTTCTACGACAGAAGCTTAAGATAAATCTCAAGAAGATCAGGTCAAGAAAGAATACCAAGTCAAGAAAGAATGTCAAGCCAAGAAAGAAGATCAATCAAAGTAAGATTCAAGGAAAACAATCTTGTTGTCGTAACCGAAGCAAAAAGTTCAACAGAGAAGCAAAGAAGATTAGAGCTCATCCGAGTGATCCTCAGTTGTCACAATTCATACATCATATATAGTTAGGCATTTATAAGATGGAAGCATACTAATTCATGTATTCAAAAGCATTTTTGTAAATTTTTGCAGGAATTTATAAGAATAAACAAAGAACAGAAAAATATTTCAATCTACAAATTCAGATTGGAGAAGTAGAACCAGCAAATATTAGTAAAAATTTCAATTACATTTTTGAAGCAAAGATATTGATCCGTTTGTAGATGTGGATCTCAGCAATATTTCAACCCGCTTAAAGAAGCAGATCTCTGAAAGATTTCAATTCTTTTGAAGAGGTGGATCCCAGCAAAGATTTCAATCCGTTTAAAGAGGCGGATCCCAGCAAATATTTCAATTTGTTTACAGAGGCGGACCTTATCAAAGATTTCAATCCGTTTGAAGAGGTGGATCATAGTAAAGATTTCAATCCGTTTACAGAGGAGGATCTCAGCAAAGATTCTAATTGCTTGCACAGGAAAGGAAGTGCAATGCAATTCTAAATCATTCAGGTCGTCAGTAAGTCCTTCGGGTATGATGTTAAATCCTTCGGGTCATCATTAACTCCTTCGGGCATGATGTTAAATCCTTCGGGTCATCAGTAAGTCCTTCTTCGCACCATCACCTTCGGGAGTGATGTAATTGTTTGCACAGGAAAGGAAGTGCAATGCAATTCTAAATCTTTTGGGTCATCATTAAGTCCTTCAGGCATGATGTTAAATCTTTCGGGTCGTCGGTAAGTTATTCAGGCATGATGATAAGTCATTCGGGCCATCACCTTCGGGAGTGATGAAATTGTTTGCATAGGAAAGGAAGTGCAATGTAATTCTAAATCCTTCGGGTCGTCAGTAAATCCTTCGGGTATGATGTTAAATCCTTGAGTCATCACCTTCGAGTGATGATGTAATTGTGTGTCTGAGGAAAGGAAGTGTATTACAATTCTAAATCCTTGGGTCATCAAGAAGTCTTTCGGGCATGATGTTAAGTCCTACGGGCCAATACCTTTGGAAATGATAAGAACTTTCTCAATGTTATTGCAATAAGACGGTGGGGCATGATCAATGAAATATTAATCCTTTGGGCCCTCGGTTTCAAAAAAAGAGAAAAATAAAAAGAAAACAAGAAAAAAACAAAAAGAAAACGAAAAAAAAAAAAGAAAAAGAGAAAAAAGAGAAAAAAAAGTAAAAAGAAAGAAAAAAAAAAAAAAGAGGCAAAAGAGGAAAAAAGAAAAAAAAGAAAAAAAAGACAAAAAGAAGGAAAAAGAGAAAAAGGAATAAGAAGAAAAAGAAGAAAAAGAAGAGAGAAACGATTCAAGTTGCCGGATCGAAAAGCAAGATAGACAAACTTCAGGCTCAAATGAGGAAGATTTGTAGTTTTAGCGTCTTTATTGAATCATTTGAAGCGTCCTAGTGATATACCTAAATTGCAAAATTTTACAATCAATGATGGAAGATTATTGATAAATTTGACTTTTGCAGACATAGAAGGAGGAAGTTGATCGACAGAGGAAGAGGAAACAAGAGATTCCATGCACTTTTTAGACTGAAGGATCGAGATATCTTAGGTAGAATAATCAATGACGCCAAAGATCTCAGTGTTTCAAGCGAGAATTGTGGATATTACATATTGCATCATGTTGAGTTCTTATTAATCAATGATATTTTCTTCTGGCAGGATCAGTCTTTCCCCAGAAAAAGAGATGAATTAGCATTCCCAACAAAGAACGGAGAGCTCCTAATCAGAAGAGTTCACTTGGCAAATATAGAGTTCCTAATGGGAAGAGTTCATACAGCAAAGAAAAAAGAGTTCTTAATGTGAAGAGTTTGCTCAGTACAGACAGAGTTTGCATTGTGAAGAAATTGCCCAACAAAGAATCCAGAGTTCCTAATAAGAAGAACTCGTTTGTTCGATACCCTTGCAGAAAGGTGGATTGTTTGACAGTGGGATGAAGAATTTCAACTACAAATCTCAGAAGATGAAGAATGACAAGAGTAATTTCAGAGCTTGGAAGATGAAGAATTTCATAATAAGAAGAACATCTTCAAATTCATAGTTCAACAGAGGAATGGAGAATTTCATAATAAAAATAACAGCTTCAGACATCAAGAGATGAAGAATGTCAGTAGTAATTCCGAGCCTTAAAAGATGAAGAATTTCACAATAAGAAGAACAACTTCAGATTCCAGAGTTGGCAGAAGTTTGAAGAATTTCATAATAAGAAGAACAACTTCAAACTTCAGCATTGTTCGTAAAGAAAGATCCGTCTTTCAGAGGACAACCAAGAGGTCTAGGCAAAATTAAATTGTATTTTCAGTCTTTGCTCTATCCCTGTTCCATAGCAATGAGAAAAGATGGGCAGTTGTAATACCCAAATTTTGATCGAGCTTAATAATAAATAATAAATAAATAGTAAATACTAGATACTAAATAAATATATATTAAATAATAAATAAAAATAGTCCATAGCCCAAATAAAATGTTCAGTTACAAATAAAATGCCCAAGTGTCCAAGTTACAGTCCAAAAAAATCCCATTACAAAGCCCATTTATTTTCTAGCCCAATTTACAATTATATTCCCGCCCATTTATAACCAATTTCAGATAAAAATCGGTCCAAAAAGCACACTTGTGCTTCTTTAGCCCGCTAAAATGGCCATGTGGCGCCTTGTTATTGGCTCGTTCTTGTTTCACCAAGATCAAACCCAACTCGTGCTAGTTGTCAACAGTTGGAGTCTCTTGTGACATCATCATCTAACACCTATAAATAGAGGGAAAAAGAAAAGTTAGGGGAATTAATTAGCAATCATTAAATACTAATAGTAAATAAATACACTAATAAATATCAATGAGAGAGAAAGGGTAATTCAAGGATTATACGACATCGTAAACCGAACGTCAAGTCGAGTAGCCGAATCGCTGAGCTGCACCACACCGGGAAGCCGTATGGTCGCCGAGGAAGCCGTGCATCGTCGTCGGAAACAACAATCAAACCACCAAAGCTATTTTAATCGAGGTAAAATCCTCTCCGTTTCTTTAGATCCTATAAAAACAAAGAAATGTCGGTTCGAATAAAGGAAATTGTTAAAAATAAATAATAAATAAAAGATTTGCTATGTGGTTCGAGATCTTTTCTAGTCCCCGGTGAGTTTAGAGGCAATGCGGAGTTGAAAAGTGGGATGGTTTCGGGTAGTTAGATCTAGGTTGGGTGAAGTCATGAATCATATTGGATTATGGTTAAATTTAGGATTTTTAGGGTCAAAAATTGAATTTGGGGAAAAATTTAGGGTTTCGACCGACGACCAGAAAATCGCTTGATGGTAAAATTTTGTGTCATGGTGGTTGGTCAAACGACAAAGAGGCGGTTGGAGTGCAGCCGCGGGAGATCAAATGGTGGAGCAAGCGGTGGTTTGTGGCGGATTGCTTGGTGTTCTTCATGTTCTTGACGAACCACGAAGAACATCAAGCAAAACCATAAGGTTTTGATCCATTTTTGGTAGCTTTTTTGGAAAAATGAAGTGTTTTTGAAGAGATAGGGGATATCATTTCGGGGATGAGAGAGACATGAGAGGGAATGGGCAAAAGTGAAATGAAGATTAAAGCTAGAAATAGGGCTTTTATAGCCCTCCCAATACGCTGCCGTTTTGGCAGAGGGTAAGGAGGATCCGCCCGCTTCATTTCGGGCCAGGCTCATAGGATCTGCGAATTTTTGAGATTTTTGGGCAAATTTGGGATTTAATCCCTGGGCTTTTGGAGTTTATTTCAATTCGGTCCCTGTTTCCTCCTATTTCGTTCCCCGTGTTTTGCCATTCATTTAATTTGGTCCCTGAATACCTTTAATTGATTCTCGTAGTTTGTAATTCTTACAATTAGATCATTAGGGCTTTCTAATTTGGGCTTATAGTTTTGTAATTGTTTCAATTTGGTCCCTTAATAATAGTTTGAGTTTTGTGTTTTAATTTGTTCTTAATTTAGTTATTATTTAATTGTTTAATTTAATTCTTAAATGCAATTAAATTATTTGTTTGTTGCATATTTTAAAATTAGCATATAGTATTTGGTTAAGTAATTAAGCACACTTAGTTAAATTAAATATTAGAGCCTTTTAGTTTAGGTTTCTTTAATTAGGTTCAATAATTAAATAGGAAAGATAATTGTAGTAATAAAATATATATTAAATGTAATTTTAAAATCTAAATTTGGATGATGTTCTATTGTTGTTCACAATTGGGGTGTTATCACAATATAGCTTTTAACAAATTATATTTAATATATATTTCATATAAAATTAATTATTAATTTAGTCTTTAATTAATTAATACATTGTAATTAATATATTTCCCAAGTTTAACCTCCCATGACAGAGGAAGAAATATCTCTTATGTTTCATCAAACACTTTCATCTCCTTTCTTTGAAGAAATGCTTGCGAATTCAAGGCGCAGTTTCAGTGATCTCGTGGTGATTAGAGAAGCAATAGAAATATGGATCTGACAAGGGAAAATTAGACCAAGATTTGAAGACCATGCTGATCAAGAGGCAAAACAAGGGAAAGAGGTGAATGAGTGTAATGTTCAAAGTTGTCATAATTGCAAGAGAAAGAGGCCAGTTAATTTATCAGAACGGCCACTGAAAATTCCTCGAGAAAGTGCAAATCTGGAGATCTTTGGAGTGTCTATTTCAGACCTATTACCTCACCTTATTGAAGGACAACATATCACTCCTAGGCCAATGAAGGTGGTGCCAAGTTCATTTGCTCATAGCTATGATCCAGACAATATTTGTGACTTTTATATGGGAGTACCAGGACATGCTACTAAGAAGTGTAGACCTTTGATGAAAGAAATTAGGAAGTTAGTCAGTAATGGAATCTTGACACGAGAGTTAGTTCAACAGTGGCAAGGTGTGGGGTAAGCCGTTAAACCAGTCAAGGAATCAGAGAATCAAGACGAGTGCTTCCAAGATTGTTTGGAATTCTAAGAAGCCAGTGCTACCCATATTGCTGCATCATGTGGTTACAATCTACAATGACCATTGTTGAAATAATACTGGAAAATAAGCTTGTTATTCCTGGCTTGAAAGTAGTAGAAGTCTTTGTCTAAGGTCATATGTCATGCTTGTTGGTTTTTATTGGAAGGTTGTTTTTTTGAAATAAATAAATATATGCATATCTCTTTTTATCCTTGTGGGCCCCTAGATGCCAATTGCAAGATGCAACACTGATTCCGATACAAAAAAAATTATTTGGATGTTGTGAAAACAATGAAGTGAAACTTGTTTCTTAGTTTACTCTGGTCGGCAAGGCAAGAAAAAGTTAGATTACCATGCCTTTAATGATGTTCGAAGATAAAATTTTGAAATTCATAAATACTGAAGTGGACTAGGCGATTTTAACCAAGTAGAGTTGCTTGAAATTGAAGTTCTAAGCGTGGTTTTCTATACCATAAAAAGCACAATAAGAGAGAGAAAAAAAGAAAAGAAAAATAAGAAAAAATGAGGAAAGAAAAAGAAAGAAAAAAAGAAAATGTTAAGAAACAAAGAAATGAGAAGAAAAGGAAAAAAGAGAAAGGTGAGAAATAATAAATTATTTGAATAAATAAGTCTCGGAACACTCTGATGGAGCTGTGGGGAATGTCGACAAATCTAATAAGGAGCTATGTTCCACCTGTCCAATACCCAAGTGTCAGAGATGTATCTTTGAAGACATGTCTATAATGATATAATAATTATTAACAATCAAAATCACGCATGCACTTTGTAGCGATGTCCCCCTTCTTCTCATCGCTAAATAAAACGAAACTTTTTCGAAGTGTTTTTGAAAGGTGTTTGTGCTTCTTTTGGATATAAAATATTTATTCCATGGGGTTTTAAAAGAAACCGCATTTAAAAAATGGAGTCGCCACATTTAGAAGAGGTAGGCCGGACACCATAAAACCAGAGATTCAAAAAGATTGGGTTCGGGAGTCAAAGACGGATGGGGAAGGATTAGCACCCCACACCGCCCAAAATTTGGTACTTTAATAATTACCGCTTTATTAATATTGGATTTTCCAGTTAAAGTGACAATTATTTTAAAATTCTATCATAATTGCGAATAAATTTTAAGGGCCCGTTATCCGAGAATAAACGCCAACCACTATCACTACGCTTTGCATGGCCTCGTTTACGCTTGGATAAAAGGGCACCGCATTAACAATTTATATCTCATATGCAATCTTAGTGGCAAAAATATAAAACATGGCAAAATATTTAAATGCAATAAATATTGACATAACAGAATACTAATCTAACATAAATAACATATTAGACTGGATCATGCATATATACATATTAATCTAAATAATAGATAAAAACAACTTTAACAAGTCAGAATAACAAGGTAGGAATAATTACGTATATAGACGAACAAATATTTAAAAAGACATACATGCTAGTAATAAAACATATTTCAACATATATGGAACAATATATTATACATAAAAGAAGACACACTAACACGTAACCTAAAAGCCAAGAAAACATACAATCAAAAAAAAATACAAAAACATGCCGTTTAAAGTCAAATAGAACATAACATGCTTTAATACGAATAACCGGATAAAAAAGATACGTAAATATCGTAAGCTTAATACACATATACATTTAAACATAAAATACGAGGCATATACGAGGGATATAAAATAAGACAATAGAATACATCAACATATACGAATATAATACGAACATGAGTATTTACAAAGAAACAGGACTGAAATGAAAGAAAAATAAAATTCAGTGGCAGAAATTAAGGAACAATAATATGTAATTTAAGGACTAAAATACGAAACAAACCGAACCTAAAAGGATCAAAACTGTAATTAGACCAAGGGGCAGACCCAAAATGAAAAATTCAAAAAATATTTCGTTTTAAGGGGTAATTTTACCATTTAAAATCTGAATTATTAATTTAGTGATCAAATCGAAATAAAATGGAAAAGAAAAAGGACCGAAATCGTGATTAACCCATGCGGCAAGACAAAAATGAAAATATTGGAAACGCGGGGGGATTTAGTGTGTAATTTACCCATTTAACGAAATAATAATAACTATATAAACCATTCTTTTAGGCCGAACCCAATTTTCCCCCATTTCGTTTCATTTCTTCAGTTTTGTAATAACCCATGTTCTTCATTTTCTCTCAACTGATCCTATGAAACCCGAATTCAAATACTAGCAATCGTGTTCTCACGCCGCCATGTTAAATAACCGACACCGGCGAGCCTCCAAAACACACCAAAATAACCCCATTTCCATCCTCGACACGAATCCGAGGTTGGATTCAGAGGATACACCTCTATTCGCCCTAGATCTAGGAAATACGAACAAAAAAAACACTTTTAAACCTAAAACAAAACTACGAGGGCCTTCCCTTCCTTGATTCACCATCTCTCGGCAGGGAAGCCGAAAGACTTGTCACTTGAGGAAGGGAGATCCACGGACGGCGACGGTAAGACTTCTTCTCTCTCTTTTTTTTGTTTATCTCTTTGTATATGCATGTAAAAAACAAATAAGAAAAAGAAACAAGTGTTTGCCACTGGACCGACTTTCGATTATCACTTGATTCTGTTACAACTTTTTTATTTTTTTGTTACAAGATCTCTGTTCTCTCCCTGTTTTTTTTACCACCTCTCTCATTACAACTCTCTCCGTTCTCTCATTTTTTGTTATTACAAGATCTTTGTTTCGTATATAAGCTTGTCTTTGTTTTGGTGCAAGTTGCATCTTGCTTTTTTAATCTGGATGACAACTTGTTGCTTGTTGTATTTGGCATATTCTCAAGAATACGGTGGTTGAATATCGGCATGGTGGCGGTATGGGTGTTCTCGCCAAATTAGAAAGATACGTTCGGCCGTTAGATCGGATCGATCTAACGGTCGAGATGGCTTGAAGGACGAACGGCTTGGATGAAGCCTCGATTTGATGAGACGGCTCCAGATCTTGCCACGTAGAGCTCGCAATCGAGAGTCGAACGCGTGGATCTTACGCGCGGGATATCAAAGCGTCGCGTGTGGGACCACACGCGCGCGTGGCACTCGAACGTCCATACGTGTGGAACACGCGACCGCGTATATTTTTGACTTCTTAGTTGGATCGTGGCGTTGGATCAGATCTTGATCCAACGCCCACACCACCGCACACACAGTTGTAATTAGATAGGATTTGGGTTTGGGCCTTGTAATGATATTTGGACTTGGACTGTAATTTTTATTTGGGTTTAATATATTTAATTTTTTTTATTTCATTTTATCAGCCCATTAATAATAATATAATTAGTATAGCAATACACATACATACGCAAACGTATACTTATATTATACAAACATTAATTAATATAACATTCTAGCATACATATATATAATCCTACACATAATTGACATAACATCTATATACACTAAACAAATACACTCGTACTAAATAGATACGTACGCGACATACATACACCTTTAATACGTATACATACATAGCTTATAATATACATGCACACCACACCTTATATATATATTAATAATACTCATGCAAACAATAAACATATAATATAATAAATATACATGCAACACTAATATGTATTTACAGGTAAAAAAATGAGTGATTACACACTTATAGAATTTTATTCTTAGAATGATATTTTTGCACTCTACTGGTTAAACAAGTTGGGGAAGCTTGAACATATTTATGAATGGAAAGGAATGGTGATAACAGAAAATGAGTTGTTTCTAACCAAATCGAGCAACGCGGTAATCATAGGGTGTGAACCGAGTGATTTGGAAGAAATTTTAACTTTAAAAATTGACGCAACATCCAAAGGACTATAAGAGGGTTGAATCAAAGACGCTCTTGCACTTGGTATCCAGGGCATCCTATTCTGTTTTCTTTATTTATACCCAATTTTTTTGGGTCATGCAAAGTATCATTCATTGTAATGCCGATAAGCAAGCTGATATTTTTCCAAACAGATAGACTTTCTTGATAAATATATGGTCGGGTATGAGACTATTATCTATTTGATGATCTTAGTTAGAAAGATGAATCATCCATCAATGAACATGGAGATGACAATGGTAAGAATGAAAAGTTCAAGGACCTAAAAAGTTCAAGGACTTGAGGCACTTGTTCACCTGCACGATGGAAGAGGTGGAAATTCTATGGAATGAGGCAAGAAACAAAGATATTAGTGGGGTATCATGGCACATAAGAGTTCAAATCAGAATAAGCAAGAGAGGGTGCAGAGCTTGAAAGAATTCGATCACTAAAAAGGGTCAAAATTGGTTCAGAAAGAAGAAAGAAGCTTAACAACACAAATTATGGGGAAAATTTCTACTATATTAACGAAGCTTAAGATAAATCTCAAGAAGATCAGGTCAAGAAAGAATACCAAGTCAAGAAAGAATGTCAAGCCAAGAAAGAAGATCAATCAAAGTAAGATTCAAGGAAAACAATCTTGTTGTCGTAACCGAAGCAAAAAGTTCAACAGAGAAGCAAAGAAGATTAGAGCTCATCCGAGTGATCCTCAGTTGTCACAATTCATACATCATATATAGTTAGGCATTTATAAGATGGAAGCATACTAATTCATGTATTCAAAAGCATTTTTGTAAATTTTTGCAGGAATTTATAAGAATAAACAAAGAACAGAAAAATATTTCAATCTACAAATTCAGATTGGAGAAGTAGAACCAGCAAATATTAGTAAAAATTTCAATTACATTTTTGAAGCAAAGATATTGATCCGTTTGTAGATGTGGATCTCAGCAATATTTCAACCCGCTTAAAGAAGCAGATCTCTGAAAGATTTCAATTCTTTTGAAGAGGTGGATCCCAGCAAAGATTTCAATCCGTTTAAAGAGGCGGATCCCAGCAAATATTTCAATTTGTTTACAGAGGCGGACCTTATCAAAGATTTCAATCCGTTTGAAGAGGTGGATCATAGTAAAGATTTCAATCCGTTTACAGAGGAGGATCTCAGCAAAGATTCTAATTGCTTGCACAGGAAAGGAAGTGCAATGCAATTCTAAATCATTCAGGTCGTCAGTAAGTCCTTCGGGTATGATGTTAAATCCTTCGGGTCATCATTAACTCCTTCGGGCATGATGTTAAATCCTTCGGGTCATCAGTAAGTCCTTCTTCGCACCATCACCTTCGGGAGTGATGTAATTGTTTGCACAGGAAAGGAAGTGCAATGCAATTCTAAATCTTTTGGGTCATCATTAAGTCCTTCAGGCATGATGTTAAATCTTTCGGGTCGTCGGTAAGTTATTCAGGCATGATGATAAGTCATTCGGGCCATCACCTTCGGGAGTGATGAAATTGTTTGCATAGGAAAGGAAGTGCAATGTAATTCTAAATCCTTCGGGTCGTCAGTAAATCCTTCGGGTATGATGTTAAATCCTTCGAGTCATCACCTTCGAGAGTGATGTAATTGTGTGTACAGGAAAGGAAGTGTATTACAATTCTAAATCCTTCGGGTCATCAGTAAGTCTTTCGGGCATGATGTTAAGTCCTACGGGCCAATACCTTTGGAAATGATAAGAACTTTCTGAATGTTATTGCAATAAGACGGTGGGGCATGATCAACAGAAATATTAATCCTTTGGGCCCTCGGTTTCAAAAAAAGAGAGAAAATAAAAAGAAAAACAAGAAAAAAGACAAAAGAAAACGAAAACGAAAAAAAAGAAAAAAGAGAAAAAAAGAGAAAAAAAAGTAAAAAGAAAGAGAAAAAAGAAAAAAGAGGCAAAAAGAGGAAAAAAGAAAAAAAAGAAAAAAAAGACAAAAAGAAGGAAAAAGAGAAAAAGGAATAAGAAGAAAAAGAAGAAAAAGAAGAGAGAAACGATTCAAGTTGCCGGATCGAAAAGCAAGATAGACAAACTTCAGGCTCAAATGAGGAAGATTTGTAGTTTTAGCGTCTTTATTGAATCATTTGAAGCGTCCTAGTGATATACCTAAATTGCAAAATTTTACAATCAATGATGGAAGATTATTGATAAATTTGACTTTTGCAGACATAGAAGGAGGAAGTTGATCGACAGAGGAAGAGGAAACAAGAGATTCCATGCACTTTTTAGACTGAAGGATCGAGATATCTTAGGTAGAATAATCAATGACGCCAAAGATCTCAGTGTTTCAAGCGAGAATTGTGGATATTACATATTGCATCATGTTGAGTTCTTATTAATCAATGATATTTTCTTCCGGCGGGATCAGTCTTTCCCCCGAAAAAAGAGAGATGAATTAGCATTCCCAACAAAGAATAGAGCTCCTAATCAAGAGTTCACTTGGCAAATATAGAGTTCCTAATGGGAAGAGTTCATACAGCAAAGAAAAAAGAGTTCTTAATGTGAAGAGTTTGCTCAGTACAGACAGAGTTTGCATTGTGAAGAAATTGCCCAACAAAGAATCCAGAGTTCCTAATAAGAAGAACTCGTTTGTTCGATACCCTTGCAGAAAGGTGGATTGTTTGACAGTGGGATGAAGAATTTCAACTACAAATCTCAGAAGATGAAGAATGACAAGAGTAATTTCAGAGCTTGGAAGATGAAGAATTTCATAATAAGAAGAACATCTTCAAATTCATAGTTCAACAGAGGAATGGAGAATTTCATAATAAAAATAACAGCTTCAGACATCAAGAGATGAAGAATGTCAGTAGTAATTCCGAGCCTTAAAAGATGAAGAATTTCACAATAAGAAGAACAACTTCAGATTCCAGAGTTGGCAGAAGTTTGAAGAATTTCATAATAAGAAGAACAACTTCAAACTTCAGCATTGTTCGTAAAGAAAGATCCGTCTTTCAGAGGACAACCAAGAGGTCTAGGCAAAATTCGTGTATTTTCAGTCTTTGCTCTATCCCTGTTCCATAGCAATGAGAAAAGATGGGCAGTTGTAATACCCAAATTTTGATCGAGCTTAATAATAAATAATAAATAAATAGTAAATACTAGATACTAAATAAATATATATTAAATAATAAATAAAAATAGTCCATAGCCCAAATAAAATGTTCAGTTACAAATAAAATGCCCAAGTGTCCAAGTTACAGTCCAAAAAAATCCCATTACAAAGCCCATTTATTTTCTAGCCCAATTTACAATTATATTCCCGCCCATTTATAACCAATTTCAGATAAAAATCGGTCCAAAAAGCACACTTGTGCTTCTTTAGCCCGCTAAAATGGCCATGTGGCGCCTTGTTATTGGCTCGTTCTTGTTTCACCAAGATCAAACCCAACTCGTGCTAGTTGTCAACAGTTGGAGTCTCTTGTGACATCATCATCTAACACCTATAAATAGAGGGAAAAAGAAAAGTTAGGGGAATTAATTAGCAATCATTAAATACTAATAGTAAATAAATACACTAATAAATATCAATGAGAGAGAAAGGGTAATTCAGGGATTATACCTGACATCAGAAACCGAACCGTCCGAGTAGCTGAACTGCTTGGAGCTGCACCGTCACCGGGAAGCCGTATGGTCGCCAGGGAAGCTGCATCGTCGTCGGAAACAACGCCGAAACCACCAAAGCTATTTTAATTGAGGTAAAATCCTCTTCGTTTCTTTAGATCCTATAAAAACAGTAAATGTCAGTTCAGAATAAGGAAATTGTTAAAAAATAAATAATAAATAAAAGATTTGCTATGGCCGAGATCTTTTCTAGTCCCCTGTGAGTTTAGAGGCAAGGCAGAGTTGAAAAGTGGGATGGTTTCGGGTAGTTAGATCTAGGTTGGGTGAAGTCGAAAATCATATTGGATTATGGTTAAATTTAGGATTTTTAGGGTCAAAAATTGAATTTGGGGAAAATTTTAGGGTTTCGACCGACGACCGAAAATCGCCTTACGGCAGCCGGCCGGCAGTTGACGATGGTCAGAGTTTGGTCATGGTGGCCGGCGAACGGCAAGAGGCAGTTGGAGTGCAGCCGCGGGAGATCAAATGGTGGAGCAAGCGGTGGTTTGTGGCCGGATTGCTTGGTGTTCTTCATGTTCTTGACGAACCATGAAGAACATCAAGCAAAACCATGAGGTTTTGATCCATTTTTGGTAGCTTTTCTGGAAAATGAAGTGTTATTGAAGAGAGAGGGGAGAGCATTTCAGGGAAGAGATAGACATGAGAGAGAGTGGGCAGAAGTGAAATGAAGATTAAAGCGGGAAATAGGGCTTTTATAGCCTTCCCAAAACGCTGCCGTTTTGGCAGCGGGTAAGGGGATCCGCCTGCTTCATTTCAGGTTAGGCTTATAGGATCCTCGAATTTTTTAGATTTTTGGGCAAATTCGGGATTTAATCCCTGGGCTTTTGGAGTGTATTTCAATCTGGACCCTGTTTCCTCATATTTCGTTCCCCATGTTTTGCCATTCATTTAATTTGGTCCCCGAATACCTTTAATTGATTCCCGTAGTTTGTAATTCTTACAATTAGATCATTAGGGATTTCTAATTTGGGCTTACAGTTTTGTAATTCTTTTAATTTGGTCCCTTAATAATAGTTTGAGTTTTGTGTTTTAATTTGTTCTTAATTTAGCTATTATTTAATTATTTAATTTAATTCTTAAATGCAATTAAATTATTTGTTTGTTGCATATTTTAAAATTAGCATATAGTATTTGGTTAAGTAATTAAGCACACTTAGTTAAATTAAATATTAGAGCCTTTTAGTTTAGGTTTCTTTAATTAGGTTCAATAATTAAATATGAAAGATAATTGTAGTAATAAAATATATATTAAATGTAATTTTAAAATCTAAATTTGGATGATGTTCCATTGTTCACAATGGGGTGTTATCACAACATAGATTTTAACAAATTATATTTAATATATATTTCACATAAAATTAATTATTAATTTAGTCTTTAATTAATTAATACATTGTAGTTAATTAAATGCATATCGAATATAATCTTTGAGGTTCAAATCTGGATGGTGTTCCATTGTTTACAATGGGGTGTTATCTCAGCCTTGGTCATAAAGGTGTATATTCGATATACATTTTCACTTATAAAATTGATTAAATAATTTTTTAGAGCTTTAATTAGGACTAGAACTTTAATTAATTAGAGGAATTAATTAAATAGGAATATGGTTAATTTAAAGGCTTGAAATATATGGAAGGTGTTCATGAAATTGACATTTTCTCATAAAAACCTTAAATTAATTAATATTCATAGATTTAAACAATTAATTAAATAGAGCCTTTTTAGGAATAGAACTTAAAATTGACAAGACAATAAAATATCATTCATTAAAACCTTTTATGTTGGAAATTTATTTTTAAAATGCGAATGGGGATGCCACCTAACGGGGTGCCTTTAATCTCGTATTCGAACAAAATGAATTTCCTTATAAAAGGATATCTGCTTTCGGAATTTAAATTCAATTAATAGTTATGGGATAAATTAAATTCAAATTATTATTTGAAATGCCAAAATGCCATGTAAAATTAAAGGTACCGATAACAGGAGTTCGTAGGGGTGTTACTCCTTCCCTACACGTAACCGACTCCTGAACCCAAATTTTCAAGACAGAATCTCTAGTTTGTGTTTCGGTGTCTGGTCTACCTCGAAGTGATCGGTGGCGACTTCAAAGTGTTTTTTTAAAGATAAATAAAGGAAAATTCGATTTAATACAAAAAACACTAATTTTTAAGATTAAATTAAAATTGGCTAGAAAACCTTAATTTTATGAAAGATCGATCATCAGGCTATTTTTACACATTCCCGATAATTTTTAAAAAAATGGTCGCGACAAATCCTTAAAAAAACAACAAAAGCTACAGCATGCTGCACGTGAGATTGCATTGCTGGACCAGAGAGAGGGAGATTCTCTATGGCAGTTGGAGAGAGAGAGAGACCAACATTGTTTCAAGATTTTTTTTTTTTTTATGATAAGAAATAAAGAAAAGTACTCTAAGTTGGATCATATCACAAATTATTTATCCAAATAAACAAATATAACACAGAAGGAGACAGAAAACACAATGGGAAAGTGATGCTTTCGGGTTTTGAATACTTAAAATGTCTGATGACATTTTTTTTCTTCAACTAAATTCGGTCTGTTCTTTTGTGAATATATATCGAATTTGAACTATTTTCATACTTCTTTTTAAATTATATGGAAAAAGGAAAAAATAAGGGAAAAATAAGGGCTTAATAGTCAGAAAGGTGTCTAACCTATACTCGTTTTTCCAGTTTGGCGTCTAACGTTTTTTAGGCCAGTTTAGTGTCTAACGTTTTTTTTTGCCACTTTGGTGCCTAACGTTTCCAACGTTGCTCAAATAGGTGCCCTGCCGTTATTTTCCGTTAATTTTCACCGTTAACTTCCATTAAGTGCCATGTGTCAGCTTCTTAAAATTCCAAAAAAATATTTAAAAATTAATACATCTGAAAAAATCCAAAATTATCCTAAAATTTTCAAATAATCTCAAAACAGTCCCCAAATCCCTAAACCCCCAAATCTGGCCACTATCACCGGCGTTGGTCGCGTTTCCGGCGACGGAATGAAGCTCCCTTCCCTCGCCGAATGACCCGCGCATCGTTCATCATCTGTTATGCCGTCGTTCGTCGTAAATTATTCGAATGAACCATTCGATGATTTTGACGTTTTACACGACGTCGATCGATTTTCGGTGACAAAGTGATAGGGTAAATAGTCGTGATGGTCCAGTGAAGGATGTGATGACCGATGACGTGACAATCGGCGGCGAAATCATTCCAAATTGGGATTTGGGGTTTGGGTGTTAGGTATTTTAATTTTTAGGGCTATTTTGTGATAATTTTGGGGTTTTTTCAGTAATTAATCTTTTATTTGTTTAAAAATATAATTTTGGAATTTTAAGAAGCTGACACGTGACACTTAACGAAAATTAACGGACAGTAACGGCAGAACACCTATTTGAATAATGTTGAAAACATTTGGCACCAAACTAAAAAACTGGTATAAATTAGGCACTTTTCCGACTATTAAGCCGAAAATAAGAAGAAATTAGTGGGGTCCAAACTCCAAATTATAGGTATATCTAATATCGTGAAAAGGGTATCACATTTTGTCTTGTCCCTGCCAACAACTTTAAATTAATAATTAAAAGAACCACTAGCAATGTTCTAATGACCAGGGTTTATTTTCTTCTCTCCAATATAATTAAAATAGGATAAATATATTTTAGGCCGTTTAATTATGTGTTCGGTTATAAATGAATAAATTTTAAAGTTATTATCTAATTATTTGATTAAAATTTTATTGCAAACATATCACTTTGTCATTAAAATTAAAATATATTAAGTATAATAACGACTGTAGTCCTAAAATTTATATATTCTATCAATTTAGTCATAATTTGAAATTATTTAATAAATTAAACCTTCAAATTTAAAAGTTACAACACCACAACCTTTGACATTCATTACATTTTTTGTTGTTGTCCATTAGCTCGATAAACCAATGGATGAGATAACTCGCCATACATAGTCACTTAACTATTGATAAGTTGAAGGACTAACAAAATGTACCTATTATCACTCTAATGTCGCATGTTAACAGATACAGTCGTTCCACTAATAGAATTTTTAAAATATAAAAAGTTATATCTATTAAATTACTTCGAATTATGATTAAACTAATATATATATATTAAGAGAAAATTATCATTATATCATGATGGAGTGATATATTTATAACAAAATTTTAATTAAATTAATAAATGTGTTTTATCCCGACAAAAAAAAAACCGTTGTTTGGTCTTTGGACTAACTCGGAATATCCTCCTAATTAACTTTGAATTTTTATGTGTATTTCTTGTGAATTGTCCAAACGAGACAGAGGTGCCTAATTAGACATGAGTGTTGTTCTCATTAGATAATAATGCGGTCGGACACTTGGACCTTAAATTGGGAAAGATGACAAAAAGCTGATGCTAAACCAGAGATTCTGATAAAAGATCTATTAAAGAAACAAAATAGAGAAAAAAGCTGAGTAAAACAGCTTAGTTTCTTTTTCTTCTTTCATAAAATTATTAATCTTTCTGTACCACTTAAATTATTTTTATTGGCTTTCAAAAGTTAATTTTTAAAATTTTAACCACACTTATTTTAAATAATTAAATTTTATAAAATATATATTCAAAATTATTTAATTGAATCTTTTTAAAATATATTTTTTTATATTTTTTTCAATAATAAATTTTAAATAATAAATGATCAAAATTAAACAAAATTATTTTACAAAATTAATAAAAAATAATTTAAGTGGACGGAGGAAATACTTTCTTTCTATATTTCAGGTGTGTGGCAAATGTTAAAGAGGAATCCATGTGACCATACAACACTATACATCTTCTCTTCCCAAAAAATGACAGGATTTTTTTTTCTTTTTCGGTGCTTTTTCTATGCCTTAATACTACAAAATTAGATTATAAACTATAACTCTAAATTTTAAATCCTAAACTTTAAACCCAAAAATACACCATAACCCAAATTCCTTAGACTCTAAATTTAAACCCTAATATTAAACCTTGAACCTAAAATTTTAGTGTGGGGCATAGATAGGGACACTATAATTATGTAGAGGATTTATATTCAAAATTTTTGTGAAATGTTGAATTTTCAATTATAAGTGTCCTATGATAATTCGTAAAAATAATTATATTAGTTGATAAAAAATAGACGTCTTTTATAAAGTTTTTATTTTTTTCAATACATGGATAGACAAAATTTCCAAAATTTCCGATAATTATAAGAGAATGTAATTACTACTATATAATATTGGACACCACAAAGAAATTACATATAGTAGGACGAGTATAGAGCAGATGACGCGCATCGTTGTACACCACTAATACAACACACACTGCATACTATTAAATTTTTAATGAGTCTTAAATTATTGTTAAAAACCTCACGGATTGGACATGTAATTAAAATTATTTTAAAATAAAATTAAAATTTTAATTTAATAAACCATTTATATTTCTTTTATAGTATTTTTAATTAAAATATTAGAATCAAATCCTCCATCATCCACAAATCCTAGCCTCAATCCCAAACCCTATAAGAAAAAAATCACATAACCCAAGTTCAATTCTTACATGAAAATAAATTACGAAGAACAAAATTTAATGATAATAGAGGATGATCATCGGCATACTCAGTTTCTCTCTCACACAATTTTTACAGGACTGGAACAAATAAAATGAGAGGAATCATATGCCTATGATTTATATAACTCACCGGAAAAATAAATTTTCCGGGAAAACGTGCTCCCAAAACAATCAAAAACCTCCCTAAAAATCAGTAACATAAAGAAATGACGGTATGTTTTGGTCAACGAACTATTATTATATTCTTGTTTTGGTCAACGAACTATACCATTAGTCACCCAACTATTATTATATTCTTGTTTTGGTCAACGAACTATATTTTTTAGTAAAATGATCACTAACGTTATGTTTTAATTTTATTTTGGTCACCGGCCATTAATTTTCCGTTAAAACTTAACAGGGAATGTGACATGGCTTGGTATAATAATAGCTTTAGTCCCCAAAACTTGAACATTGTATCAATTTAATTCAAATTTGAAATGATTTAATAAATTTAACCCTCAATATTTAAAATATATAACGATTTAGTCCTCTAACCCAAACTATAATCTTGCTGCCACTATCCCCTTCTGTCATCATCTGATGTTCATAAAAGCCGGTAAAAATTATAACAATGCCTATCAATTGAATCTTAACCGGTAAAAATTATAACAATGCCTATCAATCCTATTCTTTTAAAGAAAAACAATGCTGAATACACCCTCAAATTTACTGTCATTCATTTAATCTCCTAAAGCCCAAACATATTTTGATTTGATTTTAATTTTTCTTTTTCCATCATCCTAACATTTTTTTTTATTTTTCGGTATAAGATCTCAAGTTTTTTACTTTTGTTATCTTTTTATTTATTTTCAAGGCTTTTATTTGTTTTTCAAGATATGAGGTTTTTTCTGTTGATTTGGAGAAATAGGAAACTATTAGTGTTTTTATTTTGTGATTGATTTAAGGGATTTGAGTTTTTTATAGTTCTTCGGATATTGTGAATTTGGATACGTAAAAGAAGTTTGAGATGAAAATTTGACTCGTGAATTCGAGTTAATCTGTGATATCGTGGATGATTACCCTACATTGCTATGGACACAGAGTTTTCGAGCATTTTCTACTCCAAATAAGTGATTCCAAGAGCATCTTTGACTACAATTATAAAACTATGAAAGCAAATGTCAATCTTTTGAAATCGATTCAGTTGGGTCTTAATTTTTCATCATAATTTATCGTGCATCAAACATATAAAACTTGAATTCAAAAAGAAAATACAAAAAAAAAATCATCAGAAAATGCTAAATGAGATGAAAATCTGAAATTTTCAAAGACTCAGAAAAGAAAACAAGATGCAGATCAAAACTTAAAATTCAAAATCAGAAGGGGAAAATTAGAAAATTAGGCTTTTGTTTTTTCTTTTTCCTTCGGCTTCATCGAGCCCTAAGTTTTAAAACTGACCAGGCTTTGAAAAAACTCAAATATTGCTTCACTCTGTAACTAATGATAATGTCAGAAAAAATTAAACTAAATTAAAATAAAAAAATCCTCCAAATGAGCTTATATGTCATATAATTTGTATTTCTTCCTAACCACTTTGCTTTTGTTATTGCCTTTTTATTATTGGAATATTGATGTAGAAATACACAAACCCACCTGGAATTCATCTTGGGAATTTGGATGTTGAAGCATAGAGGAAGAAGAGAAAAGGTGGAAAAATTGGGTTTTGTTCCAAAGATTTAAAATGAGGGTTAATTTTGATGAAATGTTTTGAATTAGTACCTAATTGATAGAATATATAAGTTTTGGAAACTAAAACAGTTATTATACCAGGCCACATCACAATATCGGTTAAGTTTTAACGAAAAATTAATGGCCGGTGACCAAAACATAATTAAAATATAACGTTAGTGATGATTTTATAAAAAAACAGTTTGATGACCAAAATAGGAAAACATTAATAGTTGGGTGACTAATGGTGTAGTTTACCCTAATTTTAATTACATGTTAAATCCCTAAAATTTTTAATAATAATTTAAAAGTCATTAAAAATTTAATGGTGTGCAACAGTATATTGTGTTAGTGTTGTATAACGGTGTGCGTCGTCCGTTCTAAAATTTTCCCATATATTAATGAATTCTCTTGGAGTAATTAAGAATTTTAACATGTTATTGGCAAATTGTAATAATATATAATTTATAGGAGCTCATTAATTAAAATGAATACAAAATACATGCTTAATTGTTCCCATTCTCAATCTTTATAAGAATAAAATAATGTAACTAGTGTACTTCAATTACACCCAATTCAATAACTCACACTAATTACAATGGTTACTCAAACAACTTACATATATAATCACAATTAATTATATCAACATCTGATTATTATTTTACTTCCAAGTCTTTCCAAACACATCATATACAAAAAATACAAAAAAGAACATTGAATTAAAAAGTATATACAAATCCACAATCATATTTTAATTAAACTAATAGTGGCATGTAGTTTGGTTGAACAAAGATGAAACACAATAAAATTATAAAGAGATTCTACAATAATAAAAGTAGATTAATTATATTAATCGGTTATTTTCTATAAAAATATCAAAGTGCACAAATTAGTCCTTACAAAATAAAATAAGACCATACAAAAAAAGATTAAAAATTCAATAAATAAACTTAAAAGTGATACAAACAAACATTATTATCAATGATAAATGATAAACACCATAAACAGTTAAACACTAATATAAAAATACATATAACAATGGCAACACGTTGATAAATTGATGTTGTCACAACTTAATTGCTACCTATCTAGGGAGATTGTGATCATTTTTCAATATAAGAAAACTAACATGAATGTCTAAAGTAAAAACAGATCAATAAGATAAACAACTAAATATCAACCAAAAAGGCGATGTCAAATTCAACAATAAAAAAAAAAGAAAAAAACATGCAACAAGTTTCAAGAGTAAAAAAATAACATATTACAAGAGCAGACAAAATCATCAATTATCTTCAGACTAATTAAGAATAAAATAACATAACTCATATATGTAAAATAAGTTATGGTAAAAATTATGACAACCCGATAAAAATAGAAAGAGGAATAAAGGGGATAGTAAGAGGCTACAGCGGATGATCAATTTAAAACTGATGTTGTCACTAATGATAAATAAATAAATAAGAGATACACTAAATTTTCAATTTTTATCTAAAAATTAAAATATGCCTATCATTTTATCCAAGAAACGATAAATGAATTTCATTTTTTTAAAAAAACTACATTTTATATATAAAAAATATCTTTCATTTTGTTATAACTAGATATTCTAATTATTATTTCTAACTTTTATCCAAAACCACTCATGCAATATAACATATTACATTAATAAAATTTATATCACCATATAACCAATTTCCAAATTTTAAGATTTATTATTATAAGAAACAAAGATAACTGTTGACGTCTAAATAATGAAGCACCAGATAAGGAAAATGGAGATAATGGACCAAACTAGATATGACAGATTCAAACGGTTCACCCATGTAGGTTTAGGGCGTAGAATCGCATACAACATGACAATCAAAACAAAGGAGATGAGAAGAGAGATGATGGAAAAGAGAGGTCATGCCCTTTGAATTTAGTCTATCCTTTTTCCTTTATTGTACGAGTATTTATAATTTTTGAGACTGTTGGTGATTGGATGATGTCATGTCCAGTAACAACCTATGAATGAGTTTGTAGAGATAGATTCAGCTTTCAAGCATTAGGCTTAGCATGTTGATTATGCAGGTGCCATGCAGTGGCGCCTAACAATGTTTATTCCCAAGGTTGAGTAAACCTTCGAATTAAAAGGCTTTGGGAATTGTAGCGATGTCTTTTTTCACGCTAAAAAATGGACGGGTTTCGAAGGTATTTAGGATTCTTTCGGGTATTTAAAAATATATTCTACGGGATTTTGAAAAAACCGTGTTTTATAAAAAAAATGGAGTCGCCACTGGCCACTAAGGTAGGTCAGACACCATAAAACCAGAGATTTTTAAAATGTTGGGTTCGGGAGTCGGTTACGGATGGGGAAGGATTAACACCCCCACACCGCCCAAAAGTTTGTACTTTAATAATTACCGCTTTATTAATATTAAATTTTCTGGATTAAAGTGACGATTAAATTAAAATTTGGTTATAATTGCGAGTAAATTTTAAGACCCCATTATTCGAGAGTAAACTGATAGACCACCATCAGTGCACTTGATACTGGCCACGTTTACGCTAGAATAAAAGGGCACCACATTGACAAAGATATATATCTGTTATGCAACTTAAAACATGGCAAATATAAATAAATACAATGGCGATAAAAATATAAATAAATACTAACATAATAAAATACTAATCTAACATAATTAAGATACTAATCTGAAACATACATACATAAATATTAATCTAACACATAAATAAAGAGAAATATAACATAAATAAAATACTGATCTAAAACATTCATAAATATTAATCTAACACATAAATAATAACAAATCTAACATAAATAAAATACTAATTTAAAACATAAATAAATACTAATATAAAACATAAATAAACATACAAACTAAAAAAGAACATGATTTTAAATTAACTAATACTTCATTAAGTCATAAAAATTTACAACACAAATAAAAAGGGAAGAAGATATACCTAACTACGAGCTCAAATGATGAACCCTGACTGAACCCCACTGAGGTCTACCACAACCCCTTCAAAAATTTAACTAAATCGGATCCAAAATAGGACCACGATCGATTGTTGGATCGAACCAACTGGGGCTGCGGGCACTGCCCCGACTATGGTTATTGTGTTTTGTGGTTATTGTGTTTCTTTGGAACCTAGCCATGAACTAAATCTACTTGGCTATGGTTATTGTGTTTTGTGGTTGTGAGAAACTATTGGTTTTTGTTTAGGTAATAAGAGTTTGCACTTTTCTATTTCAAGGTTTATTCATTCTTGGTTCTTATTCTTGTTTGCGAGTGAATTGGGAGAGGATCTCGTGATTTCATCTATTTATCTAATATCGGGAGAGTTAGATTCAAGAAACGAATGAATATGATCTTTATTCAATCTATTGATGGTGAAGATTAATCCGGCTTAGGAATAAGTTAAGGATTTCAACGGCTAAGAGGAGCGCAAGATTGGTTGTTGTTCACCCTTGATTCACGCAGGGATGTATTATCAAGGCATGCACAAGTAGCTAGAGTTTCGACTTAGGGATAAGAAGAAACCATTGAAGAACGCTCTGCCAAACCTTGAAGGTTGCTGCCCAGATGCCCAAGTAGTTGCCCAACTAGTTGCTCAAGCAACCATCGATTAGTTGCCAAGGCAACCCCGTTGTGCAAGTTGCCACGGCAACTGAGTTGCCCGTACACTCTTTTACCAAAACGACCCAATCGGCTATCACACCTCAACTCACGATAACCTGGCCTATCTCTCTCTCTCATTTGATCTCATATTTTCTTTTACTTTATTGCTTTCTAGATTAGTTATTAGTTAAACTCCTATAATCCTTTATTTGTGTTTTTACTTTTTATAGTGTACGAGACTAGATTCTTGAAGTGGCACCAATCCCTGTGGAGACGATATCTTTTATACTATAACTTGCGACGTGTATACTTGCACATTTGCGTAGCACTTATTACGCGCAACAGCTGTCATTATTGTCTACTGACACTCTCTCTCTATTGGGTATTTATAGGTGTGCAGATACTGATGTCATCGAGATGTCAACTGGTGACAACTATGATAGAAGAAAACCATTACCATTGTGAAAACTCTCAGACCAATGAGAGAGTGCCACGTGGCACAAATGGGCGGGAAAATGGTTTTGGGCTGTAATTTGTGTTTGTTTGGCTATTAAAATGGTGTATTTAAGCGGGAAACATATTACAAATTGGGAACTTGGGCTTCTAAAATGTAAATGGGCTTTATACATGTATATTGGACATTTGGACTGATTTTTGACATTTATTTGGGCTGTTTATTTATTATGTATTTATTATTTATTTATTTATTTATTGGCCTTATTTATTTAATAAACTCGAATCCCTCGGTCAAAATTTGGGTATGGCAAGACAGTTTCTTCGGTAGAGACTTCACCGAGGTAATAAGGCTCTTCTCGATGAACATTAGGAGTAGTGAGGTGTACCTCACAAGAATCGAGATGTACTTCTTTACTTGTTTCTCGGGTTTCTTCTGAACTGAACTCTATTTTCTGGAAGCCCAACTTAGACATACCTTCTGCCTGTTTATTGATGTGGATCACAAAAGGGTTCAACTTGTCGTATTTGGCTGGCTTGGAGGTAGAATTCTGACTATCCTGCTCTCTATTCTGATCCTTAATCGATTATTCTTTCGGTTTGACGGATCGCTTACCTTTCGTCAAAGTATTCATCTGATTCAACACCTCTGCCATCTGCTTCTTTCAACTCTTGTACTTTACTTTGCTCGTTACCAGTACCGTGTCTGACCTGAATTCTTCAAGTGATTCCTCTTCTATTGTCTCCGATCTTGTTATGGGACAAAACTCTGGATCTGTGCCCTCTAATATCTGACCAGACGAGCCTTTGTCAATTATGAACGATTTTGGAGATTTGAGAAACCACTCGGGAATCAATACCCTATAAATGCGAGAATGTATGCAAATGCGGTGTTGATTCTCGAACAGTTTTTAAAAAACTTTCAATAGAGAAAATATCTGATTGCAAGAAACTAATAATGAATTACAGGTAACAGTTGGATTCCTTCTGGAGACCTTGACTTCGAAAAGCAGAGCCTGTGCTTCACGTCTTGACGTCGTCTTCAGGATGATGGATGTCATCGTTTTCTCCTCTTATTCTATTCCATGGACTCGTGACGTCATGATCTTCATTTTTGTGGCATCTGAAAAGGACATCAACAAGTGCATGCATAACGCAGACAAGAGCTTCTTCTTATGTAGATCTGGGTGCAAGCGATCTGATCTTCGAATAATACGTCTAAACAGGGATGGATCCTATCGATCCTAAGGGGAATACTTTAAAACTTTTGAGGTTTAAAATTCTCAAGGATCATTTGGTTTTTTTTAAAAAAATTCTTATCATTTGGTTTTTTTTAAAATTCTTTCTTTCTCTTTTCTCTTTTTATATTATTATTTTATTTTATCATTATTATTTTTATTAAAATGTAAAATTTTAATTGTAACCTCAAAAAAAGAAACTTTTAAGGTTTTTTTGAAAATTTTTAGAATAAGATAAAGAATTTTGAAACACAATAATATTTTCATTTTTTTTTTGTTTTTTGAGAGAGTTAAATTAAATTCTTTGAAATTTTTACAAAGGGCTAAATGTGAAGATTTAAAATTACGGTTCTGCGGCCCCTCACTGGATCTTCTGCGCCGCATGTGTCTTACTATCGGGCCGTCTTCTTTCTCGATTGCTCTTTGCTCGGTCTAACTTGATACTGTAATATTATCGTTTTTGACAAAGCAGACTTTTTTCTATTTTGAAAGCCTTTTAAATGAACCGTTCTTGAATCAGCACCATGTCATGATATGCAAAATGAATGCAAATAAAGACGTTGATTCCGCTGGTAATCACCCTTTCGAACGACTTTCATAGGAATTAAAGGGTCCAGATTCTAGAGCCAGAAAAGAAGACTTCTACAGGTATGTCCCTCTATATGTTTTGGGGTCGCACTCAAGGAAATGAAAGTCTCAGTTAGAATCGCCGGTACCGGGTTTACCTTCCGCTTCACGCGTTCAAATAGATCTAAGATGGCTACGTCGATATTTCCAAGAACTCTCAAGAAAATGATCAAACCCTATATCCCTAAAGAGAACGTGTCCATCTTTATTGCCTCATCCGGGTGCGCGGGTATGATGTCTCAGTTACACTCTCATGCACAGTCTAGGCTGTCTCCTTGACTCTAAATCAGGCCGTTGACCCAATCGTCACTCATCCTGGCAAAGGTTTTGAACTTCAATGGATAATTCTAGTTCCTTGGCGGCTTCGTATAGATCCAATCTTTTTGAACATTCTTCTTGTTGAGCAAGGCTGTGTACTCTTTTACCGTGGTTATCATGTCTTGGCCGTTGAAGGTAAAGCAGCAAAAAAAGGATTCCAAAACTGGAAAATGGCTCGGAGTAAAGGCGGATTGACTCGAACATACATTAGCTGGGCTATTTCGCCATAACTATCGCAAAACATGTCATGTAGTCTTCGGTCCTATCTTTCCTAAATCTCTTTAAGCTCTCACAGATCATTCTGATGTAGTCTCTCGTGTGTATACTTTGCCACTACACGCCTGCTCGGCAAACTATTACCTCGGACCCGTTGATTAACCTCTGACCAATGTCGCACAACTAGGTTGATGTCGTCCTTCTTAAGATACATTTTTTCCATGATGAAAGATTTTCTGATCGGGCAAACCACTTGAATCAGCACATTTATGTAATGTGGATGCAATGATAATGCAACAAAAGTATGTGTAAAATAAAAATAAAAATAAAACACAAAAAGAAATGAGTTAGTACCAGATAAAAATAATAAATACATAAATAAAAGGTAAATTTAAATAAAGCAAACAAACAGAATAACCTTATATATATCTTGTCTAAAAACTTAGGTTATCCACATGGCTCTAAAGGGGTAGGTTTCTATATGTTCTCTACATGCAGTGTTGGTTCTAGAAGGTACCCGAATTGTCCTTGTTGTCCTCTACTAAGAGTAGCAAGGCCCCCGATCATCACCCATTATAGGCTCCTTTCAACCGGGTCCAATTCAGGGGGACCTATTCGCTTATGCCCCTACGAAGAAACGATATCCTTACGAAATCATAAGGTACTCGAGCCCCGAAGGTACTTGCTAGGCCCATACAGAGGAACGATATCCTCACGAAAGCATTAGCGTTTTCCCCCCACTTAAAAAGGACGAGTTTATATGCCAAGTTTTAAATGCGTTAAAATAAACGCGTAATTATAACTGAATGTTAATTTAATAGTCAATTTAATCTTGAATTTCCGATATTAGTCTCATTTTGTTTTTGAAAAAAACAAAAATTATCCCCAGCGGAGTCGACATCTGTAGCAATGTCTTTTTTTCACGCTAAAAAAATGGACGGGTTTCGAAGGTGTTTGAGGTTCTTTCGGGTATTTAAAAATATATTTCGCGGGGTTTTGAAAAAACCATGTTTTATAAAAAATGGAGTCGCCACCGGCCACTAAGGTAGGTCGGGCACCATAAAACCAGAGATTTTTAAAATGTTGGGTTCAAGAGTCGGTTACGGATGAGGAAGGATTAGCACCCCCACACCGCCCAAAAATTGGTACTTTAATAATTACTGCTTTATTAAAATTAAATTTTCTGGATTAAAGTGACGATTAAATTAAAATTTGGTAATAATTGCGAGTAAATTTTAAGGGCCCCGTTATTCGAGAGTAAACCGATAGACCATCATTACTGCGCTTGATACTGGCCACGTTTACGCTCGAATAAAAGGGCACCGCATTGACAAAGATATATATTTGTTATGCAACTTAAAACATGGCAAATATAAATAAATACAATGCGATAAAAATATAAATAACTATTAACATAATAAAATATTAATCTAACATAAATAAGATACTAATCTGAAACATACATATATAAATATTAATCTAATACATAAATAAAGACAAATCTAACATAAAGGCAAGGGGTGGGGGTTGGGGTGAGATGCTCCATTTTTTTTACACTGTAATCAATCTTTTTTTTACCTTATTTTTTATTTTAAAATTAATAATATTACTATTACAACAATACTAAAAATACTAAAACCTGAATAAAAATAAGTGATTACACAAATCACATCCGAAATTACGTAATACAGAGGTGCATGAGTGATTGAGTTCACTTTCGGAGGCGGAAAGTTCGGGTATAACAATAACTTTTCTATATTTCAAGCAACATTTTAACTGCATAAATTTGTCTAATCATATAACTTGAATACATAATCATTTTAGTTTTTAACTTCTTTCTTACAAATATTTTTCGAATATCTATATTACATTAACATGATACTTCATGTGCTTTCTATGAGAAGTACTTATTTTATGTTTTTTCAATAAATAACCATTTTAATGACAATAAGAACTAGGTAGCTAGCCACATCAATTTCTATAAGACATTAATTCTTTATGGTTCCTTTCCCGTCTTTGCATTGGGTTCTTCTTCCATGGAATATTGTTAACACCTTACCAATATTCTATTGTTCCAATGTCGGAATTCAAGTCCTTTTCGTTTATATTTCCACCCCTATTTTAAAAAGGATGAGAGTATTTAAATAAACGAACCCAACTGGCATTCTTTTTAAAGTGTCACCAAAAACAAGTGTTATTTACGAGATTCCTTGACCAATATGGCAATTAACAATCTACAATTTGCCTAATTCTTTTTTTATTTGCTTCTCCTCTAATAATTTCCAACATCTCTCCTTGAAAACAATAAACCAAGTTGCCAAAGGACTGGTTATAGTTTAATTGCAAATTGTCATATAATATTTAGAAATGTTTGTGGCTGTCGTTTAACCATTTTTTAGCTTCACCACACGCAAGCAAGGCGCCGTTTCACACTTCGCCTTCCCACTTTGGGAATGCAAAATTTTGGTTCCGATTTCAATTCGATTGCAAAGGTTTAAAAACTCTGTTAATACTGTATACAAAACGAATCTTAAAATAATTAATTTCACAGAATGTATATGAAAGATTTTTTTTTTTGCAAATTGTTAACATATATTGTTACTTATTCAATTTTACATAAACAAGATTTGGTTCGATTCCTGGACATCTTATATTATGAACGAAATATATAACATAATAATCTCATTTTATGTTCTTTTATCTTTTTACACATCTATTTGTTTCATTTGCTTTGTACATATTGCCAACAATGATGATTATTTTGTTGGTTATTCCTATGTAGACTTAATAATATTGGACAAGAAATGAAAAAAAATTGATATATTAATATATTAATGATATTTGCATTCATTTTCAAACATTATTTGATATGTTAATTAAAATAGTAATTATTTTTAATAGTCTTAAAGTGATTACAAGATAATTGTTTATACGTATTCTTAACCTTTTGACAATATATAAATACCCTATTAACAAAGCGATTTGAACCCGAGTATCCTAGGATGAACATTATCCGCTTTTTCACTGGGACAACTTGTTGGATTCAATAATTTTTATTATATTTTGATAAATTGTGTACATGAAATATATATTTTAGATGCAACTAAATGTACAAGAAATAGTATAATGCAGTTTTCTAATGCCCCCACTAGTCTTTTATTTGATTGAGGATTTTGTTGACGTATAGGATCGATCCACCAAGCATTTATTGGTTTTATAATTGAGATTAATGCTATAATCAAGATCATTGTTTTGACTTAAGAGTTTCAGAATAAATGTGAGGTGAATATTTGATCGTACACCATATATATATATTACATTGTTATTAATTTATTTCATTTGCTTAACGCAACAAAACAACGAAGAATACGTGTTTCCAGATCTAAACTATAGAGTTTACGACCTAATTTCCATGAATAAAACTAATTAGCTTGGGGGTTTTATTTTAATTAAACCCATACAATAATCCTAATAATCACAACTCATTAGCTAAGAAAACATCAAAAATCACACGTAGGCTTAGGGTTCTTGGTTTTCATCATATATATTATGTGTATGTGAAGCGCAATAATCGCTTCCAAAAATTCTATCCCCGGGGCATGTGGGCATTACATATACATGGTTTCCAACATTATTCCAACTAGATTAATTATAACAATGTTTAAGCATTGATCAGAATCTCGATTTATTTTAATTATACGTTTTAAAGAGAAGTATATATTTGTTCAAGGAACCTCAAATTCTGGGAACAAGCAGCTTGTTGTCGATGAGGCCTCAGCCTAAGGATTAGACCCCTTGCTCTCACTAATTATTTCCCTCGTTTAGCTTGCCATTACCATTGTTTTGCTTTGGGTAATCATGGTTTATGTGACAGTTTGCAAAAGCTTGATTTTTAAAAACTAAGTTGTTTTTTTTTTATCCCGAGTAAAAAGCTCCGAATTATAGCTTTTTGAAACAAACTTTTTATTAGCTTTAAAGCATGTATATTTTTAATGTTTTAATTTCTTACAAGACGTTTCGATTGTTGAATCAGACAATTACAAGTTTCTAAAATCATGTTTTTTTATTTGCACTTTTTGAATCAATTTTTTCTCGTCTCAGAAACTTGAAGCTTGTTTAAGTTCTTCGAAAGTGTTTTTCTGTCAACTAAATTATTGCTAAAAAGAAAGTGGGAAGTGATTTTTCAACCATGTTTTGAACAATTTTTGAGCGTGAAATTATTTTTTTACCCATTAGAAATAATTTAATAATAATTTTTTTATATCTTTCATCTCCCAATAACGTGCCTATCTCTTCTAATAACATTGTCTCTAAAATAAAAAACGAAGTTCTCTTTTTGGGAGTGCAATACTTTTAGTTAATAATTTTTTTAACATGATATCTTATTTAAATATTTTATCTTCTCAATACTATTTTTGAAAACAAATTTCCAATGAATTTTAAAAAAACTTTCAAATCAACAACCCTAAACTAAGAATTAATTGTTTTTTATTTATATCATACCTTTTTTAACAATTCTAGGTTTAAAATGTTAAAGGCGTCAGCTGTTTTAGCCCATTGGGGCGAAGAAGACGATAAACATGAGGCCCGTCTCGAAACACATTTTAACATATCTTTTCCATGCATTGAAAACAAAGAAAATAAAATGGTAGCTTTGTAGGTATGTGCAGTGGGGGCACATGCAGTGAAATACAGCCCCGTTCACTTTTAACATATCTTTTCCATGCATGAAAACAAAAAACAAACAACCATTACACCGCTACTTAATTCACATGTCAAAACATACCAAATATATGATTTAGGAAAACATCGAAAACTCATTGGATTAAGTTTAATTGAAGATCCTCAAATACACTCTTCAATTCTTATGAGATGAGAATTTGTGTTTTTACGTAAGCTGTTATACTCTTCAATTTTATAATTTGTGGTATTATTTTAAAATTTGAAGTTATGTATTACATAATTATAACTTATACTATCAAATATGACATAGAAAATTAAAATGTAATTACACTTTATTGATCGATAACGTCGGTTAACGTAATTGAATTTTTTTAAAGTTTTATAGTCAAATCAGAAATATGCTAATAATGGAGTGACTAAAGATGTATGTTATCCCTAATCATATGCGAGAGCCTGTCAATCTCAGGAGAAAAAAAGGATAACACGGGAAAGAGAATTACGTGGGAATGGTAAAGGTATGTCAGGTTTGTACAACAACGTCAGAAATCGAGGGATGATGAATTCCTAGAGCCGTACACGTGGTCCAATGCCTAGCCACATGATTCTTGTCAGTTGCCGTTGCAGCGCAGCGAAACCGCGCCCCCGTCAAAAACCAGGGGCTACCGTCCCAATCTTCCACCCTCTTGTTTCGTCATCCCTTGCATGCCGACGAAAAAGAATCCGGCATATTGCTTCCTGTAACTTTTGTTTTAACCTTGTCAATATTTGTTCCCAAGAAATCATATTATATCCACCCTCAGAGTTTACCCAACAAATTTGATTTTATTATTATTTTTAATTAAATAAATATTATATTTTTATACTAAAATTTGAACATATATAAAATTAAATAATATTAATGAATCTCAATTTGATTTATTTATAACTTTTTGCTGTTGATTTTTTAATATATTTTATGAGTTTCCCTGCCCAAATTTCTGTTCACAGACAAAAAGCAATCTCTTATATATATATATATGGGTTAGGATCCTCAATTATTTTTGTACTTTTTGGACCGTTGGATGATGGTAATAAATGACTAAAATTATTTCTTTATTTTTTTAAGTGATAATCTTTACATTTTATACTGTTAATCTCATCTATCCATTTACATTCATCCAACAGTTTAAAAAATGTGTAAAACTTTCAATTTTTACATTGTGTAAGAGGATTCTCTATCTATCTATCTATCTATCTATCTATCTATTTACCTCTCTCTACATATATATATATATATATATATATATATATATATATATATATCATCCAATATGATCCACCTACGCATAATGTAAAACTCATAGTTTTACATTATGCGTTTTTTGGATCGTTAGATGGGTAAAATGGATGACAGAGATTAACTCCTTACTTTTTTCCCAAGTGACAATCTTCACAAAACCCAATGTTAATCTCAACCATCCATTCAACG
The DNA here is from genome assembly GCA_019671005.1 of Hibiscus mutabilis. Taxonomy (NCBI): domain Eukaryota; kingdom Viridiplantae; phylum Streptophyta; class Magnoliopsida; order Malvales; family Malvaceae; genus Hibiscus; species Hibiscus mutabilis. The sequence continues at coordinate 25,425 of JAGYYJ010002435.1, read as the reverse complement.
ATCCAAAAAAACATGTAAAAGTTAAAAACTCTTACATTGTGTAACTAGATCCTATCCCACATATATATACCGATCAAGCATATTTGATTGGTTGACCAAGTTATTCATCTTTGTTCCCTCATAATATTTTAGATCATGAGTTATAGATCCACTAGGAACACCCCCTTCTTTTCTCTACAGTCCCCCTTCCCTCTAGGTTTAGGGTTAGAATTAGGATTTGTCAAAAAGTAATACATATATAGGGTTAAGATCCAGTTATACGGTGTAAAACTTATAGTTTTATACTTTTTTTGGATCGTTAGATGTGTAAAATGGATGGCTGAGATTAATTCCTTACTTTTTTCCAAGCGATAATCTTCACATAACCCATTGTTAATCTAAGACATCCATTTCACTCATCCAACTATCTAAAAATATGTAAAAATTAAAAATTATTACACAGAATGTAAAACTCATAGTTTTACACATTTTATAGATCGATAGATGGGTGAAATGGATGGTTGAGATTAACTCGTTACTTATTTTTATCCAAGTGATTATCTTCACATAACCCACTACTAATCTCAGCTATCCAATGATCCAAAAAATATTTAAAACTTAAAAACTTTTACACTGTATAACCAGATATTATCCCAATCTCTCTCTCCTTACACACATGTATGTTAAAATTGATAAAAAAAAAAGTGCAAGTATCATTGTATCATGTAGGAGAAAATGCATATTAGTTTTGGAGATGATATTTACAGGAGTAATAACCACATATCCTTAAATATAGACTATAAAATGAATATAAAAGGTTTAAAAAATAATTATTACAAAATGGAATTGGACTAATGAATCTGAACTCATGCTACAAAAAAATAGAAAACCTACTTAAATCAAAATAAATTTGAAGGTAACTTTATATAATATATAAAGAATTAGATTCAAATCTGAATTTTTAAAATTCTCAAAATTTTAATTTTAATATTGAACAAAAATTTGTAATATATATAGTCATAATTTGTATTATATAACATTTATTTAAAAATTACCTAAGTTTAGTATGCGTAAGAATAAAGAATATATTGATGTTACTTTGTCTTGTATGTGTTTTAATTTTGACATTTACTTTGAAAAGATAATATATTTATTTAATAAAAAATATATTAATTAAGTTTATGATGTAATGACTACTTTAAGTCCGATTACATTATAAAAATCCCTCCCTTAAAAAAAGGGTGAGTATAACGTGCAAAAAGTCTAGGGTGCGGCTAAAAAACGATAAGTTTCGATATATGTCTAAAAACTTAAAAGGTTAGACTTTTTGATAACATTTTAAGTTGATTTTTTTTATAAGTATCGAAACTTGTCAAAAATACAAAAAAATTAACCTAAAATATTATTAAAAATATAATATTTTAAATTTTTAGACAAATATCGAAACTTAGCCTACCCTTAAAAAATTGCTGAGGAGACGACCTAACCTAAACCGCCCAACATCATTGTGTTGAATTATATAAGTAGGCCTGATTGCGTGTTGTTCGCTGGTGGAATCATTCATCTGGATTAACAATGTTCGAAGCCATTACCTTTGGGCTGGAGTGGAGAGCGGGTTCAAGACGGATGAACTAAGCGGTTAAGGGCATTCATGGTAGGTTAACTAAATTATTTAGTATTAATAATTAATTAATTATTATAACAGTTATTAAATCGTAATTTAATTATTAAAAATAGTTAATCGTTATATTTTTAAACGGTTGACTATTAACCACTATTTAACGGTTTGGTTACAAATTAACTTGAAACCTTTTATAACTTTTTTTCACATGCTCGCTAATTCTTTTAAGAATAATAAAATCATCTCTCCGATAAATACTATATTAAAATTTTTAGAAAAAATTTATTTAAATATAAAAATTCTAATCACAAATTTCATTTTATGTCTAAATAATTTCAAACGCTAAACCATTAACTATCATTTTTAGCGGTTGGTTAACCGAAACCATTTAATTTTAACGGTAGGTTAATTAACAGGCAAAATTTAACGGTTATACCGGTTAACGGACGGTTTATTTTGCACACCCCTATAAGTGGTTTCTATTTTTCTTTATTTTTTTTCTATTGATATTCTAATTTCATATCCTTTACAATTTTGTAATTTTATACCTCCTATATTTTTCATACAATTTTCTAATAATTTACACTTCTAACATAAAATATTGTTTTCGCCTCTAGATTCAAGTATTTAATGAAAGGGTAAACTACCTGGGTGACCACTCAACTATTGGGTCTGACATGTTTGACCACCGAATTACAAAAAATTAAAATTTGATCACCTAACTATTTAATTAGATCTATTTTGACCACCAGCCGTTTAAATTTAACGAAAGGGTGACGTGACTGTTAATGGAAATTTATATAACTACACATTTGGTCTCTGTTAGGTACATATTCTATCAATTTGATCTTAATTTTAATTTAATTAAATAAATTAATCATTCAATTAGGTGCTGACATGTGTCATCACCACTGAACCCAGGTCCTTTGGGTTCAAATGTTGCAAGCTTACTACTGAACCAAGTGACAATTTGTGATATAAAATATACAATGTAATAATATGTTTTAGTGGGAAGTGGCTCTGACTCTTCAAAATACACTGTATTTCCTGCAAAATCACTGAAAATGGCAACCTTTGCACGCCATTAAACCTTTCTTGAATCCTACATTTACTTTAACATTTACACTGATAGTGCCTTTTTATCCAAAATAAATAAATCATGCAGTTTTGTATAAATATCCCCACTTTCTCTTAAACTTCTCATTCATCCATCATCTAATCATCACTTACTCTACATTCACACACAGTTGCTTCAGTTTTCTCTCCAACCAAACATTGTTTTCAACGATGAAGCTCTCTGGTTATAATTTCCATGGAATTATTGTGTTTGTCTTTGTTATGCTAGGTATAAATTCAACGTATGTGATAACAAAGTTCAATGTTTTGAACTTTGGGGCTAAACCGAATGGTCGAACCGATTCGACCAACGGTTTCCTCAAGGCATGGAATGCAGCATGTGGCTCGGAAGACTCGAGCTTCATATATGTGCCGAAAGGGCAGTATTTGGTTGGTTCATTGGAGTTTAAAGGAAAATGCAGAAGCCCTGAGATCATTATAAGAATCGATGGCACCATTGTGGCTCCTTTAGATTATGGAGCGCTGGGGAAATCGAGGAATTGGTTTAGCTTTGAAGGAGTGACCGGAGTTGGTACGGGTGCATTCGATACCAAGTGGCCATTTTTTATACTAAAATATATATTACATTGTATATTTTGTATCACAAGTGGCCACTTAGTTTAGTGACAAACCTGCACTATTTACTTTCAAAAGGCTAGAGTTTAATTCCCATGGAAGACAAAAGTTCTCTTTTTTTAATTTTTCTCATTCAATCGGGTGACACATGTCACCACCTGATTGGAGGAGAAAAATAAAATTATTAAATAAAAATAAATAATTAAATTCTTCCAATAAAGTGATGACATGTGTCGGCACCTAATTGAATGATTAATTTATTTAATTAAACGACTGGTGATCAAAATAAGTCCAATTAAATAATCAAATTTAAATTTTTATAGTTCAGTGGTTAAAAAAAATCAAACTCGATAATTAAATGATCACCTAATTTACCCTTAATGAAATTGATATGCTCTCTTTTTTACATTACTCAAACTTAACATACCGAAAACAAGTTTTGTTTGCTGTCTTTTACTTTCAAAAAAATATAAAAAAAAACCCGTATCCGTAATGCAAAGAACCATCGTCTTTTACTTTCATTTTATTTTATGTTTGAATTTTTCAGTGAATATAATATTCAAAATTCTCTCCTTGATTGATTTTATTATTAATATTATAGATTTTATTTTAATAAAATTTAGTATCATTTCAATATTAAAAAATAAAGATAATTTAGATTAATATCGTTTAACATACCGAAAATAAGAGGTATTTTTACATTTTTGTTTTTAATTTTTAAATAAATAAAATAAGAAATCATATCCGCTACGCAAAACACCATCCATTAATAAATCACCGACTGTTCAATTATGAAAGAGAGGATACCAAAAGTATGTTAGACCAGTCATTCTTAAACACAGTCCCAATTAGATTTTTTTGGTATTTGTTTGTAAGTTCAATCCTCGTTTTATAGGTAGTGAATTTGAAAGGAAAAAAAACATTGCAACTTTTATCCAATTCCGATTGGAGCATGTTTTTAATTTAAAATAACTGGCGCCCGTTGGTGCAACATCCATCCCCCCACAGGCTGATGCTCTTATGCATTATTTATCAATAGGTCGCTTTTACATTTACTTTTAGTCTTTAGGTTTGATTGATTGATTGAAATATAATGGGTTCCATAACCATAACCAGAAAGTTCAACATATGTTAAAATTGTGCGCACTCACAAGTCAAAACCTCGTTATTATCTTTTTCGAATCAACTATACAGTCTATCAAAACAGGACAAGTTAGGGACCGGTCTAAATAGAGGTGACAAACGGGTTACTTAGTTCGGGCTATTTAAGGTCTTGACTATATTTAGTTTAAGTTCGGTTTGGGACGGTTCGATTCTAATTCGATTTTAGTTCGGGTTTATGGTGATTTCAGTTCGGGTATCAGGTTAGGATTTCGGGTCAGTTGACATTCGGTTCGGTTGATTTTGAGTGAGTTATTTTCGGTTCGATTGATTTCGGGTTAATATCGGGTTAATGAGAGATCGATCAGTTTTAATCTGGCTTTTAGGCCGAATTAGGTTTTTACCCTACATATGACTTTATATAACCTGTATATTTAGTTTTTTGGTGAGTTATGAAATTCAATTCGATTCAGTTTATTTTAGGTTTCAGATCAAATTCGAGTCATCATACTTGGGTAGATTTTGAGTGTCAGTTCAAATAAATCAATTCGGGTCTTGGGTTAAGTTTGGCGGGTGAAGGTCTAAATCCCACCCAACCACCACTACATGCCAACCGAACCAAATGGCTATCTAAACCCAGTCAACGCACTCGGCTAGTCCCCCGTTGTAATTTAACCACCAACGTCAGTGTCCCCACAATTTTATCTTTTATCATTGCCACAATCTTTGCCCTGGTTTCCTTTACCAAATCCCACAAATCAGCGTTCCTGTTTCTGTTAACAAACAACGAAGATATCCTCTCCTTGCAGTCCTCGAACCGGTTTAACGAATTCAGAAACTCACTGCACTCGCTACGACACAAACTCGCCATTCGTGCTCCGAGTTCCGCGACTCGGGAACCGATTTCACGTTGGACCAATCTATATTCTTCCCTGACCAATCTTACAACCTAGTACAACAAACAGTTTCGTTGAAGATGAAGCGAATCGGGCGGGTTTCCTACCTGACACGCGAACTCAACTAGAACATCGATCTCTTTGAGCAAATCCGAGTTCAACGAACTCAAGATTTTGTCCTTTTTATTATTATAAAGGTGATAACCTAGGACCTTGGAACCGCCAAGTTTTGTTCCAAGATTGCTACGTACCATCGAACCCATTCGGACATTTGCCTTGTTTCTTGATCGGAATGATCTCGAAACATCGATGAGTTGAGAAAGTTCCGTCCCCCAAAGCATTGATACATCGAGAGCTGATCATTCGGTACGAAGGATCCTTTCCCTATAATGTTATGAATTGTGTAGAGGCATTTCAGGGCAACAAAGGCGTCACTCGTGCTATTCAGTCGATCCATGAGGGCTTGGATGCAAGAACATGCACCGGCGCCGACGGAGATGATGGTGGCTATTTGATGCTCCGATGATAGGGAGGATGAACCGTGGCTGGTGGCGCGTAGAATCACGCTACGAACGGAAGATTTATGGGAATTTGTTGATAAGACAGTCTTGATCAATGATCCCTTATCTTTAAGGTTACCTAACATAATTCTAAGGTTTTTCCGGTATCCCATTGAAATCAAGAAAAAAGAACAAGATGAATGCCAAGACACTCCAATTCTAGTGGGACAAGAGAAGATAAGAGAGATTAAGAGTTTGCTTGTACAAGGATGTTAAGAAAAAAACGAACTTTTATCTCGTCAACCGTCAAGTTTTTCGCTACTAAACTAAACTATATTTGGCATTTGGTCTGTAATTACTTGTCAGATTTCCCGAAAAGAGAAATCCCTCCATAACTGAATCTACCGGTATCACATTGCCTTTTGGAATCCACATTTTAAGATAAGAAGTTACAACATACAATGAGAACTCGACCAAGTCACGTAGGTCGTCTAAGTAATACCCTTTATTAGGGTTAATTCTAGATTATTTGACTCCAGTAACATACTGCCAAATAACCTTTTGTTTATTTCTTGAACGAACTGAAATGGGGCACACGATATAAAGTAACAGAGTAGCCAGAATATCGTCATATTCATATTGAAAGACGGAGGTGGTCCAAGCAGGATTTTCCACTGAGAGTTTTACTTTGTTGTAGGACCAAGTAGTTCCTATATTCGATACCAAGATATGCCGGGCCGACACCATCCGCCACCAGCTCCGACGCGGGGCTTACGACGGTGTCAAGTGCTGGTCCGTGTGCTGTTCCAATGGACAACCTTCCGGCCTTGTTGTTGACCACAGCTCGGTGCACCACGCTTTTATACTTCCCGTTGGTCAATATCTCCATGTGATCTCCAGTGTTGGGCAGGGGATTGATAGAAGGGCTTAAATTTGATTTTATATAAGCATGCCTATTTCTACTATAAATCAAAATTAAACCTAAACCCTAAAAAACTAAAACCTAAATTCTAAATATTAACCTTAAATTCTAAACCCTACAACCCTACAACCCAAAACTCTAAACCCTAAACTAAACCCCTAACCCCTAAAACTAATGTATTGAAGTTTTTCCCTTGATAGAAACCCACTTTCCCTTGTGCATTATGACACGGGGCTAGTCTTCTGCTAGACAACCGTGCGGCCTTAGCTGCTTTCTCGGTTGAAAACTGGGCTAAGTCACCCGAAAACCTCCTAAGTAGGAATACTTAGAAACCGCTGCGAAACAAAAGAAAGGCAATGGCAAAAGAACAAGAGAAAGTGAGTGAATACTGAGTTGTATTACTCTGGGTAAAAGCTTACTAACTGAAGTAAGTGATGAATGAATGAATGATGAAATGACCTGGGTTGAGCCTCTTTTTATAGTGAGAGCTCAGTACAATCAACGGTCAATATTACAATGGATTAATGGTCCAGATGAGAGCTTATCCTATCTACAACATTTGAATTTCAAATAAGAGATAAAGTGAGAATTATCTTTACAAATAAGCACAAAAATGATAAGTAAGATGCCTTATCGGATTTCACCATGGTAAATACTCTGCTTACTCATTTCACCATGGTAAAAGGCCAGCTTCCTTGGGCCATTTGGTAAGCCCAAAATGTTGTAGAGATAGGCTTGGGCTGCCATGGTTGCACTTGTCTCGGTCGCGGGCTTGCGGTCCGTGACATTCTCCCCCACTAGTTTTAGCGACGCCCTCGTCGCGTGGCTAGAATGATACTGGTCGATTTGCTCATGGAATTTCCATAAGGCATCAGCGAGTTCCCAACTCATCTCGCACTCGGGAAGACCCTTCCATTGAACAAGGTACTCATGCCTTGGTCGATTTCCCACTTGACGAACGGCTCTCTCTGAATGGATCGCTTCTAACTCTTTCAAGTATGAGACATTTACTCCGACTGGCGCTCGGTGTGATTTTCCCCGATCTGGATCATCATCATCGTGGTGATATGCCTTCAACAAACTCACATGAAACACCGGATGAGCTCGAATGGTCGGCGGCAACTCTAGTCGATAAGCCATGGTGCCTACCCGCTTCACAACTTTGAACGGCCCATCATATCGTCGCACAAGCCCCTTGTGATTTGGGTTGCGCAAGATCGAAGTCAGTTTGGCAAGGACTAGATCACCAACCTCAAAGTACACATCACGACGCTTTCGATCTGCCCACTTCTTGGTCCGCTTTCCAGCCTTGCGCAAGCATGCACGGGCTAAGTCATAAAGCTCATGCCACTCCTTGGCAAAATGATAGGCTGCTGGACTCGGCCCCCGGTCACAACCGCGTTCGGTGTAAGCGGATGCTTCCCGGTTACAATTTCGAACGGACTCTGGTTTGTCGCCTCGCTCCACTGCAAGTTGTAAGAAAATTGGGCCACATCTAATAGCTTCAGCCAGTCACGCTGATTAGCACTCACATAGTGCCTCAAGTAGATCTCAACGAGTGCATTCACTCTCTCAGTTTGCCCATCGGTCTGCGGGTGGACACTCGTCGAGAAGTTCAAGTTTGAGCCCAACAACTTGAACAACTCTGTCCAGAACCTCCCCGTAAACCTCGTGTCCCGATCACTGATAATCGATTGTGGAACACCCCAGTACCTCACCACGTGCTTGAGAAAAAACCTAGCTGCCTACTCGGCTGGACACACCTTGGGTGCTGGGATAAATGTCGTATACTTGGAAAATATGTCTAAACCACCATAATACTATACTTTCCGTTAACAACTGGCAAACCGACTATAAAATCCATGGAAACACTTACCCATGGTTTCTCTGGAATTGGCAAAGGCTGCAACAACCCCGCTAGACTATTTTGCTCGATCTTGTCTTGCTGACACACAAGGCAAGTCTTCACATAGGCTTCGACATCACTGCCCATGTGCGGCCAATAATAGTGCTCCGCCATCAAGGCCAATTTCGGTGCATCCCCAGATGTCTCGCCCACTTAGAATCATAGCATTCCTTCATGAGCTCCTTTCGGATTCCATCAAACTGAGGCACAAAGAGGCGATGTCCACGAACAAACAACAAGCCTCCATCTAGCCAAAACCTCTGAGTTTTGCCCTCCTTAGCAAGTTCGATCAATGACTTGGCCGTTGGGCCATATGTTAATCCCTCCTTGATGCGCTCCAGCATCCGTCCCTCTGGCAAACTCGCAAACTCCATGGTATACCTCCAGCTTAGGGCATCGGCCACGGAATTTACCTTCCCTGGTTTGTGCTCCAAAGTAACATCGAACTCGGCAAGAAACTCCTGCCAACGAGCTTGCTTCGAGGACAACTTCTTCTGAGTCAAGAAGTAACTATTGGCGACATTGTCTGTGTACACCACGAACTTAAACCCAAGCACATAGTGTCTCTATGTGCGTAGACAATGAACCACTGCCGCCATCTCTTTCTCATGGACCGTGTATCTTCGTTCGGTCTCATTGAGCTTCCAGCTTTCATATGCAATCGGATGTCCCTCTTGCATGAGGACCCCACCAATGGCAATGTCGGATGCATCAGTGTGAACTTCAAAAGGTTTGTTGTAATTTGGCAACACCAAGACAGGCTCACTCACCATGGCGAGCTTGATCTCATCAAAGGCTTTCTGGCACTACGATCCCCAATCCCACGCATTGTCCTTCTTTAGCAAGTCTGTCAATGGTGCGGCAATTTTGGAGTAGCTTTTGACAAACCTCCGATAGTAATTCGCAAACCCCAGGAAAGATCTCAGCCCGGTTACCTTAGTTGGCGCCTCCTATTATTCAATGGCTCGAACCTTCTCCTTGTCCATTCGGATCATGCCTCCTCCAACAATGTGGCCAAGGAAAGGAACCTCTTGCTGGGCAAATGAGCACTTCTCCTTCTTGACATACAACTCATTTTCCCGCAAGACTTTGAACACTTCCCGCAAGTGTTCAACATGCTCATCCAATATCTTGCTATAGATGACGATGTCATCGAGGTATACTACAACAAACTTGTCCAGGAACGGTTGTAGCACCTTGTTCATCAGGGTGCAGAAAGTAGCAGGAGCATTCGTGAAGCCAAATGGCATCACAAAATACTCGAAAGAACCATACCTCGCCACACAAGCTGTTTTCGGCTCATCACCATCGGCTATTCTGACTTGGTAGTAGCCCGATCGCAAGTCCAACTTGGTGAACTACCTTGCACCACCAAGCTGGTCGAACAAGTCCGCAATGAGAGGAATCAGATACTTGTTCTTCACTGTGAGCTTATTCAAAGCCTTGTAATCGATGAACATTCGTAGGGACCCATCAATCTTCTTCTGGAATAGCATCAGCGCACCGTAGGGTGCCTTTGATGAGCGGATATAACCGGCATCTAGGAGATCATTCAACTGTCTGTGCATCTTCTCTAACTCAGGCGGGGTTAGCCGGTAAGGGCTCGAGCGGGGGGCTCCGCACCTGGCACAAGCTCAATCTTGTGATCAACATCCCTCTTTGGAGGCAACTTCTTTGGCAACTTGGCAGGCATCATATCTTCAAATTCTACCAAGACTCGTCCCACCTCATCAGGGACTCCCACGGTTGCGACAGGCTCATCGCACACCAAGACTGCCAGGAAGGTCGGCTCCTCCTTGTGAACTGCCTTTGAAAACTGGATTGCGGATAGAACTTTTGCACCTACTCCTGACCTTCAACTCACTGGAACAATGCATTGATGCTTCGGATCTAGAATACACAGACAATCTGCAAAAGGAATAGGGAAGACGTTGATCTGGTCTAAAAAACTTAACCCAAACACAAAATCAAAGTCATCAAGTGGGATTACCTTGACGGCTTCTTTACCGGTCCAACCTCCAATGTCAAGTTGAACTCTCTTTGCGACTTTCGCAATTGGAACTTCCTTGGCATTCACTGTCTTGATGGATCCACTGGACTTCTCGACAGTAAGGCCAAGTTTCTCGGCAGTTTTCTCAGGCATGAACAGTTCAGAGGCACCGGTGTCAACTAGTGCACTCAACTTCTGGCTAGCAATAATGATGTCGACGAACATCAACCCCTTCTTCTTTCGACCCTTCTTGACCTCCACTATACTAATAATGGAGCCAAGCTTCAGAGCCTCGCTAGTCTCGCCATCAGCTGTCTCCTTGACGGCAATGATTCTACTCCTTTTGGGACAATCCCTGGAAATATGCCCTTCTTTGTGGCAATGGAAGCACTTGACATGCTGCTTGTCCCTCGAATCTGCATGTTTCCCATTTGAAGGTTTACTCCCGCCACTCGAATCTTTGTCGGATCGACTTGACTTCTCCTTGTCTCCACCATGACCTTTGTGCTTCGGTTTTGGTTTGGAGGAGTCAGGTTTTCTACGCCCAACCTCAATGATGGACTCGGCAGCAGTCAAGGCAGTAGAGAGCTTGGTCACTCTCCGTCGCTGCAACTCCATCTTCGCCCATGGTTGCAATCCATCCATGAAGGTGAAAAACCCATTCTCTTCACTCAAACTCGAGACCTGTAGACTCAACTCCACGAACTTTCGGACATGGTTCCTCAAATACTTGGCATCTCCTTGCCTGAGTCGCCTCAGCTTTGATCGTGCCTCATCTTCAGCATACGGAGGATAGAACTGTTCCTTGAACTCTTCTTGGAACTCCTACCAAGTCTCGATGGTAGTGTTCCCACGTTTCACATCTTCGCACCTACGTCGCCACCACGTTTGTGCAAGATCAATTAAGTAAATACTTGCAATGCTTACCTTCTTAGCATCTTTCTCGATGCTCACGGCTTTGAAGTATTGCACCATTCCCCAAAGGAAATTATCCACTTCCTGGGCGGACCTCGTCCCCTTGAATTTTTTTGTTTTAGGGATATCTCCCGAGGTTTTAGGCGCTGCAACAGTCACATTGTTCGCAATCGCAGCTTTCAGCACAAGCAACTCGGTCTTGAGCAACTCTACTTCCTTCTTCAGTTCATCTTTCTCAGACTTGGAACTCTTTGCCTTGAGCTCCTCAACCTCATCCCTTAGAGCAACCATCATTGCCTCTAAGGCATCGCCACACTTAGACATCTTCACATCCATCTCATTAAGAGTCTCCTAAACATCATCCTGAATTCCCTCCAAGGACTCGAGCTTTTCGAAATCCAACGAACTCAGCTTCTCAACGTTCATCGACTCCAACGGTTCCAACGTCGCCTTGGCCTCCGCTATGGATTCTTCAAGCTTGGTAACCCTTCCCTGGATCGATGTGATAATGTCCTTCGACGAACCCCTATTGGATTTGCCAGTTGTGGCCTCTGCACCCTTCTTCACTGCAGTGTTCTCTCCATCACGTGCCATCTCGAATCAACAGCTTTTAAGCAAAACCTGGCTCTGATACCACTTGACACGGGGCTAGTCTTCTGCTAGACAACCGTGCGGCCTTAGTTGTTTTCTCGGTTGAAAACTGGGCTAAGTCACCTGAAAACCTCCTAAGTAGGAATACTTAGAAACCGCTGTGAAACAAAAGAAATGTGATGGCAAAAGAACAAGAGAAAGTGAGTGAATACTAAGTTGTATTACTCTGGGTAAAAGCTTACAAACTGAAGTAAGTGATGAATGAATGAATGATGAAATGACCTGTGTTGAGCCTCCTTTTATAGCAAGAGCTCAGTACAATCAACGGTCAAGATTACAATGGATTAATGGTCCAGATAAGAGCTTATCCTATCTACAACATTTGAATTTCAAATAAGAGATAAAGTGAGAATTATCTTTACAAATAAGCACAAAAATGATAAGTAAGATGCCTTATCGGATTTCTCCATGGTAAATACTCTGCTTGCTCATTTCACCATGGTAAAATGCCATCTTCCTTGGGCCATTTGGCAAGCCCAAAATGCTGTAGAGATACGCTTGGGCTGTCATGGTTGCACTTGTCTCGGTCGCGGGCTTGCGGTCCGTGACAATTACTTGAAGGCCATCGATCTCGTTTTGCATGAGGATTGTGAGGAGACCATGATCCGAGTGTGGGGGTAGACCCATGGCCAGCTTTGGTTGCGGGCAAGGCGGATACATATTCGCAACCAGCAGCTGATGAGACTCCGACGATTCCACCCTCATTTTGTCATTAATATAGCTTGGATCCAACCCTAGGCTTTCCGAGATCCCTTTAAGCAGCTCACTGGCAATTCCTCGAGTCTTTTGACAGTATTCTCGTAAAATCTTGCTGTTAAAACCAAGCAAAAACATCATGAATTAATGGCAAACAAGGTGCAGAATTGCCGGGTCTGTTGTCTGTACGACAGTACCTGAAACCAGAAGGTTTGCCGGGCGCATTGAAATGGGGATGAACGTGAATCTTTAGGTAATTCCTCCAAAGAAGAGTCTTATCCACATTAGGGTTAAAACTGGTCCCATACCTTACGGGATCAAACAGCTTCTTCCCAACATACTCACGCTTGTCCTCCGCCCTTAGATCAAAGAAACTTTCAGTTTCCCTTATCATTTCATCTCTCAACATCTCCGGCACCCCATGATTTATTACCTGCATAATAACAACATATCCCACACGTTCAGTAATTAAGAGTATATAACTAAATTGATTAGTTTAATTACCATGACGAAACCCCATTCCAGGCATGCATGGCCGAGTTTGGGTGATGGTTTTGACCGTTGATCAGGATCACGGGATGTGAGTAGGGAGAAATCTACGATGGGGACTGTTTTTGGTTGCGGGTGCATGCAATGAAGATCAGATTCTGCATTATTGAAGATATAGTTGAAAGGAACAGAAGTGAGGCCAAATGATTCAACTAGCTCTTTCACAGATAACATTTTCAGATTCCAATTTGTTAGACCAGAAATCGAAGCCTAAAATGGGTTTTTTTTTTTTTATTTACTGAAGATATGCTTTCCATTTGCCTTCTTATACAGACGGGAAAACAATGCTGATAGCGATTTGATTATTATTAGTATGGGTAGGAAATTTTATTTTATAAAGCACATAAAAGAAAGCTGATGCCGTGGCAAAATGTAGGCTATGCTTTTTTTTTTTTACGTACCGTAGCTGCTACATAAATATAGTTTTTCCGACCACTTCTTTTCTTTAATTAGAAAATTAAAATTATAAATTTGATCTTGAATTTTTATTTTTATTTAAAGATAAATTTATCACTATTTCCTTGTAATTTAAGGTAACAACTAACATTTTTCTTTTTAGTTAAATTTACTATTCAACATTAATTTCAAATTAATTGAATATAGAAAATAACGAAATAATATTATTTTTTAAATATTTCATATTAAAATTTTATTTGTATTTAAATAATATTATTTTTTTCGAACTACCTATTTCCTCTCCCTCTTATTTATATATAGCATGTGTTAAATGCTGAATTAAGACAGGTGATAGGTCAATGTGCACGTGTATATAGGTACCCACGAACGTTTAATAATTAACTTTTTCTTATAACTAAGATGAATTGATTACTTTTCTTATCAATAAATAATCACCCAACTCAAATATTTTATCATTGGTTTTTTTTCTTATAACGATGTAGGTGGTCAAAACAGTACGAGTAGAAAATTCAATACATAAAAATCATGGATGTGAGCACAGCATGGAGTAAATTTTTTTTACTTTTGTCACCTATATAATTTTTAAAAATAATTTATTTATAAATTTGTCTTTCATTTTTTAATATTTATGTTTTTCTTTTTTAACCCCAAATTATAGTTTCGTCCCTGAGTGTGAGGCTTGAATTAACTCAATTAAAAATTGAGAGACAAATTTTAAAATAATTTGCCACGTTACATTTTTATAACATTTTCGGTTAGTGTCTCGCACAGCATCAATATTTAGTGACAAATTTCAACTTACAAAAATTTTAAATATTATTAGACACAATAAAGCATCGATACTCAAAATTAAATTTTAATACTTAACCACCACTAAAAATATTATCAAATAATATAATATTTTTAATTTTATATACGGTGTCTTGTAGCATTTTCAATTGCGATATGCCCTTTCATTTGTGCTGCTACAAGTCTAACATAAAGTACCAAGTGCAGACAGTTTGGTCGGAGGGATCATTCTAGATTTTAAATATAGGTTTCTCGGACAAGAAATTTCTCTCCGCTGATAATTATTGCACATACTGTACTAATAGTATTTACTTATTATTTAAGATGACATTTATTAATTGATTGAGTAATTAAAAATATTTATATTATTTTATTTTATATGAGTTTAAATCTCGATATTTATTTTGAGAATATAATTATATTTATTTAATCAAAAAATAATTGGATTTAAGATTATAAAACTTCAAATTAATTGAAGACAAAAATACAGTCTCCGTTATATCTTTAATGATGCTAAGTATTTTACACCCCCCCCCCCCAAAAAAAATGATGGTATTCTCAAATCCCACATACTTCATTATCACATTCCGGCTCCTGGTACGATTATATTCCTTGTCCTTCCATTGACATTTCAAAGATGGAAATATGAAGCTATAAATTTGGTTCAAGCGGAGATCAAATGGAACATGTGGTTTATCATAAATCATAGACATGTGCCAATAGATTCCTCCGTCCCTTTGTTTATAACTCAAGTAAACAAGCTTGATCCAGACATATTTTTAATAACACGAAAATTGACGTCTCTAGATCATAAATAGGATCCAATCTATAAAAGGTAAAAACCTAACTCAAAGGCTCGAATCAAAATAGATACAAACATCACCAAAGCTCAACAATGAAAGGTAAAAATCAATAACAAACAACATTAAAAATGCATATTACAATAATAAGTCACGTTGACAACACGGTCATTACCACAACTCAATCGCGAACAAGAGCGGTGACTGTGAGCTTGTATTTAAATCCAATTCGAAGGTCCAAAACAGGATAATCAAAAGAGCGCCATCTTAATCAGTCGTGGCAATGTCAAATCTAACCCTGATAAAAAATTAAATAAAAAAAGCAGTCAAATGACCGATTAAGAGAAGAAAAGCTTACATGTTTATATGTTATTTTCACATATCATTTTTCACATAATTTAAATGATTTAATACAATAAAATCATATTTTAATATTAAAAATATAATTGAATTTAAATTTATAAAAATATAAAAAAAACGTTTATATGTTATTGTCTCGAACTATGCTTGCAGGGGTCGCATCACGAGGATTAGTGAGATCATGATTCTTAATAAAATATTTAAAATTTAAAAACTTTAAATTAATACTATAATAAAATTATTTTTTAACCTTTAAAAAATATGTAATTCATTGTTGACCTTTTAAATTTAAATATTTTAAAATAATATACTAATAATTAATATTAAGTTCTACCACTACGAGACTTTTACTATGCATGTCGAATTCGACCATAACAACCAATATTGTGAGAAATAATAAATAGTTAAATGTACTTGAAAAATTCATATTCAAGCAGCTTTGTACATAAGATGTGTGTGAATTTCAATAGCAGAGCCACATGGCCCACCAGGGAAGCATTTGCACCCCCATTATTTAGGAAACTTTTTTTTAGTGTTAAATTTTTTTCTAAAAAAAATTAATTTAGTGTGTAGAGAAAGAAAAAATAAGAATCTACATCCTCATTTGAAAAGAATTATTTTGAACCCTTTTTTTTAATTTTTAAATCCGTCATTGGTAAATTTTATCAATGACTAAAAACTTAACAAATATTATCATAAAATCACATTAATAATACTAAAAGAAATTCAAGCGGAGTCCTTAAATATAATAGCAGCCAATGTTTCATGTATGCATCGGTTGCATGTCATCCGGGTCCAACAACCAGTTCCGAAAAACAGTTATCCGAAATTCAGTGACTATAATGAATTAACCAATCAAATGCATGCATACTTCATCACGGTTTGCAAGCTCATTTGTTACTTTTAACTCTGTGTGATGAGAGATTTTAAATTATGTTCCAATTTTAACTGTTAAGATCAAAACTTAGCTCAATGGTGGTTGTGGAAATATCCAACAAAATCTTCAATCTCTTAAAATATATTTGTTTTTGGTATAAAAAAAAACAATAACAATATCATAAGAGGTCGATCAGATGATTTTGTACATGAAAATGAGAATATTGTACAAAAAAGCACAAGGTGACCGGCAATTGCAAATGCTTGAGTTATGACAGTCATGGAGAACATGGCAAGTCGGCTGAAGATGAAGGGTCCCGCAACAAACCACAACTTCTTTGATTCAGCACAGGCTTATACAATACAACTAGTGAAATATGGTGAAATGACCTGTATCAGCCATATATGCAACTATATGTATTGTATAAGCGACTTGCCCATTTGACTCCCAACTGGAACTACCTGGTAAAAACCTAGGATATAAAGCAGGGATTTTAACTGTCATGAATTGATGGTAATTCATTCATTGGTAATGACCAAGGTCAAAAAATGTCATTCTCCTTTGAATTCATTGAAATGGTGGTGCTAATTATTATGGGTATAGAAGCAAAACAAGTGTACATTGGAGCAGTCCACCCCAAGTTCATCTGCCAAAGGCCTTATACCAGATGCTGCTAGCCTGTTTTCCAAACAGAAAATCACTTAAAAATCTATTGATGCTTCATTCAAAATTTCACTATAGCCACCATCCTAGGAAAATCATGACATCTTGTACAATCTTCTTCAGTTATTGCCATGATGATAATGCTGAGGAAACATTTCGCGAGATCCGGTCATGCATTGGCTCCTGCAAGAAATAAAATAAAATAACATGTCGTTTTGCATAATAACACTAAGAAATAATTCGAGGTGCTAAGTTTTACCTCCGTCAACGGCATCTCGAATCTTGATTTTGTTATTGTCTCGTATAGGAAAATGTATCTGTAGTAAAGTTAACACCGGTGCAAATGGTTAATTAAAGCACTACAATCATAAAACAGGGTCAAAATGTTTCTGCATGAAGAAGCACTACAAGGTACCCTAAAACACTTGGATTCAAACACATTGGTCTGGCTGCTCGCAGTTACCTTTCAATGCAATTATCATCACTATTACAATAAATGACTGAACCCTACACAGATGTAACTCTTACGACCGTGTTTTGTAAAGACAAACATAGCAACATACTACAGATGGGAGATGAAAAAACAGTGCTGTGTTCCCATTGATAGGAGACAAGAGAAACGAAGAAGAAATAAAAAAATAACTTCAAAAGAACAAGACATTGCTTTGTTTGTTGCTTTTCTCTTTAAATTCTTAATGGCATGTATTTTGTACCTAATTAAAAGGTATGATAACAAGGAAAACATACCGCCAAGCAAGCTCGCAGACAAGTTCTTCAGGGGCATCAGGAAGCACCTGAGGATTGCATAATCGAATGAGATTTACAATATAACCTCAGATGAGCAGGCATCAAAGAGCATATAGTTTAACACTTTGATGAGACTTACCTTGTCTTCATAGGGATTGCAGTTCTCTCTAAACCATAACCTCAAGAACTCCTATACTCCACAAACAATTAAACATTAAAAATCAGAAATTTTCCAACTGCATGGCTAGCAAGGAGCATAAAATTGGCAATAAAACAAGCTTCACACGTGAGTTGGCAATAATACCAACCGTATGTCACTAAACATCAACTTAGACTTGTATAAACTATTCGTGCACCTTGTCAACATTTTCAGGTTCAAGACCATTCTGAAAACGTTCCTCATAAGAATTGGCAATCCAGTAGCGACTTGAGTCAGGTGTATGCACCTATAATTACAGAACAAGATGAAAAATGCATCATTCCCTGTCAGTTTGTGTGAATTTGAGATGCCTACTTAAGTGTGTGAGAGAAGTGTATTTGAGAGAGGGAGAAGCACAAAATCTTTCAGAAAAATGGCATCTAACCTCATCAATCAATAGAATTGAACCATCACTACTCTTTCCAAATTCATATTTTGTATCGACCAAAATCAGGCCGTGCTCCAAAGCCACATGCTGCATTTTAAACAAAATCATACAAATCATATGTCGGTTGCAATAAACAGTACAGTAGTCATTAATAACTTATTTGGTGGAAGTGTATGGTTGTAGAAAGCACAAATACACATACATAAAGAGGCACCAAAGATAGATGAAAATATGCCACGATGCTTGACATGAGAACATTTTCACCACCAACAGAGCATGAAAATGTAAAACAGTGAATCATAATAATATGGTTTTAACAAAACTAGGGAAGTTAAACAGAACAGGGAGCAACTCGCAAATGCCAAAGTACAACTGAATATCTGTTTTTTAATGAACTTTCTTGTGTATTTTAAGTTTTATCATAATGCACTATAATTTGTTTGATTTCATCTTGAGGAGTTTTCAGTGTGTTGATTGATATTGTCTTACATGCATCGTAAAAAATTACACCATGAAAGCACGTGAAGATTATGAACAGAACCTAAATCACCTGTCCATATTCAAACAAACTTAAAGCCTTTTCTCTTGCTTCATCAAATTCAGCTCGGGTCATCAATCCTCTTTCAATAATCTGCAAGGAAAATGCACCATTTAAAATAACACATCCAGCAGATGAACAATGATCAATCAACAATAAACTGAGATAAGCCAACAGGAACTCATTTTCTTTGGAGCCTTTCCTAGTTTAAGGTGCAGATGTGAGGGGAAGAGGAGAACACTGAAGTAACATGCAAGAAGAAGTAAGAATCTTATTCTTATACTTCTGCTGTATAGTTCAAAGTTTAAATTTGGAGGAGAAAGAAAAGGATCAACCTCGTCAGGAGTTACAGGAACATCGTGATCCTCAGCCTTAGTTGTTGGTGTGAGTATGTTTGCAGTTAACTTTTGGTTTTTTACCAACCCTATAATAAATATATTTCACCATCATATAGCACAATTTCCAAATGAACAGAAAGTGATTTAACAAAATATAAGCCTCACCATTCGGAAGTACATTTCCACAGTAATTCCGAACTCCACCTTTGTAAACTGTCCAGAGTGATGTTTCAGTACTTCCGGTCACAAACCCTCTAACTGCATATTTTATCAAAATCCAGATAAGGGGATTTTACACCAAATGAATACAATAACTCCAAAACTTAATTTTCTTTGAATCTGTAGCACTTCAATCTCCCATTTGATACAACCATTTGAAAAACAATGAACTTACATGGAAAACCAATTCAAAAAACGAATTTTGTAATTGGACAAAGGACAGTATTTGAAAAAACAACTATTTGAAACTAACAAGTCTTTATCAAGCCTCAAAATATGTTAAACTATAAGTTATATAGCACTTTAACAATTTTACATGCTGTGAGTGAACAAAGGAAAGCTTGTTGAGTGATTTAATTGATAGAGTGGAACTTTATTCATAATCCAAAGTCCAAACTTTGGAATAGCTCGTAACATGAAATATAACCAAGGAAATTCAGAGTTCAAGTTTGTAACAGAGAAACAAATTGATACTAATTAAACACACTCCATGTAACAAAACAAATGGGCAGAATATCAAAGATACTCACCAACAAATTCAACGGGAAAGACAGAACATTTCTTGGCAATTGTAACATTTTTATCTGGTACTGACAAAACCGCATTAGGAACCATGTCTTGAGTTCTATTGAACCACCACAAACTCGTCTCATTAAGAACCTGAAAATTGATATTCCAACAATGATACTGCATCTAAATTACTGCTGTTAATAATTCCCATCAACAAAGTAGCAAGCAAAAAACCTGGCCCTTGAAGGGAATAGAAGCAAGAATCCTATCAAAAGCACTCTGACGATCAGTAGTGACCAAAACTAGACAATCCCCACCATCATAAATATCTCTAACCTGCACAAATCAATCCAAATTAAAAAAAAAACGCATTTTTAACACCACCCTTTGATAGCTGCTATGAAAAAGCACACTATGCCGAACATGTAAGCTAAAAGAAAAGACAACCCTTTGTTTCTACCTTTCCCCTGGTTTTGGATTTGAGACCAGGGACTGTCAATTGAAGGTTGGTATCTGAAAGACAATTGTGAAGTGAGCCTTTTATGTTGGCAAAAACTTCTTCTCGGCGACCAGAGTTGAGCAAAGCATCGAGAGATGCCGTTGGCATCTCGTGTTGGCCCTGGCTGGACATAACCGAAAGTGAAATTCTGGGGTACTTTCTGGCATTTGGTTTTGCTTCAAGGGAAGAGATTGATGAGAACAAGGGATTCTGAGTTGGGGTTTTAGCGGAGTTCAGAGGAGATGAGAGAGGGTTTAAGGTTGTCCTCGCACACTGAGCCATTTTCACTTCGTCTCGGCTGTTTGTATATTTTTTAGGGTTGTCTAGTTTGAGACTTTACCTCCCCTTGGCCTGGACAATTAAATAGGGTAAAAATTCACCTACTCCAAGTTTTGTGTAAATTAGAAAAATGTTACGAAATAATTAATTACTAATTTATTTATTTTTAACACCTTCAATATTTTTATGCAACCATCTTTATTAAATTATTATAATTCTTTTATTTATTATTAAATTAAATTTAAATATATTATGTCTTAATATAAGTAATGTATAAAATCTGAAACAACACTCTACATATATTCACGTATCATTTTTCTGAATAAAAAAAATATCCTCCAAAATTGAGATTCAAGAGTAAAGTTTTCAACTATAATAACTATACCAAGTGAAGATTATGTTACATTATTAACATTAAATAATTTTTAAATTAAATGTGTTACAACTATTTTATAAAATATAGTCCTAATTTATAACATAATTATAAAATCATAAAAATATTTATAATATTAATTAAAATGCAATTTTATTAAAAAAAAATATTTATAACTTATTAATTCTCCAAGTCATGGTCAATAGTATTTGATCAAAAAAGAAATCATGGTTAATAGTACAATTTATAATTACACATTCACATGAGTTTAAATTTTAAAGTAATTATTATATCCAAAAAAATTAAAAGTAATTAATTTATAAAATTAATGAGTATAATTATTCGCATAATTACATCAATATTCACCTCCCCTTATAAGAATTGAAGCGCAATAGGTGATCTTCAATCACACTCAATTTAATATGGCCCATAAATTATAATGACTAATCAAACATGATATATTTGCATAATTACACTCAAATCTAAAACTCGTCTAATTTATATTTTAAATAATATTTTTATCATCTATCTGTAGTTATAATCTAATATTTATATGAAAGTACGAGTTGAAATAAACTTCTTAATAGACTAAAATATCTCTTATTTTTTCATATTAATGGAAACAGATATTTAATTAAAAATATAATAATTAAGTAATTAATTAGATAAAAATTCATTCATACATGGAATTAGTTAAATTAATTTGACATTTTAAAAATAATTTTTTAAAAAGTAAATAGTTAGAGGTGTATATATTAATGTAAAATCATCTAATCTATATTCGAGATTCGTGACTTTTTTTAGATAAATCATTTGTTTTCATTATCTAAGAAAGTAGAAAAAGCTACAAAATTTTAAGCTCAAATATCATTGTCATCTGTATAAAAAGATGCTCGGTATCTAAACTATCCCCAAGTAGGGGTGTGCATTTCGGATATACGATTTGATCCGAAATTTTGAATATTCAAAAAATTTGAACCGATAATTTAGCGATTTGTATTCGATTTGAAAATATCAGATATCCATTTTTTCTAGATATTATATTTTGGATCGAATATTTGGATATCCGGATATCTGAATTTATTATTTGATTTAAGTTTATTTTAATTTCGCGGTCTTGTCCATGAAAGTTTTGGACTTTTGAACATAACAATCAACAAATTATTAAATATAACAAGATTTATATCCATATAAAATTTAAATTTTTATATATAACAAGTAAAAATATCGAATATAACAAGATTCTTATCTATAAAAAAATTGAATTTTTGGATTTCGGATAATCGGATATATGCTTTTTTCGGATAACAGATTTTTAGATCGGATATCCGAATATCTGAATTTATGACTTGATTTAAGTTTTTTTAATATGGTAGTCTTGGCCATGAAAATTTTGAGTATTCGGATATAATAATAAACAAATTATTGAATATAACAATATTTATATCCATACAAATTTCAAATTTTCATATATAACAAGTAAAAATATCGAATATAACAAGATTCATATCTATTCCAAAAAGTTTGAATTTTTAGATTCCGGAAAACCGAATATCTTATTTGAATGTAAAATAACTATCCGTATTCGATCCAAAAATTTTAGATATCTGATCAAAATTATCAAAAAAAAATAAAAAATATATCGAATCTGATTTTTTTGCACACTCCTACCCCAACCTTACAACGAGGGGAGTTTGCATCTCTATATATGCCCTATCCAAAATTTTGATTTTTTATAAAAAAAATTATCTGATTCAAGTTTTCATATGCGTTCCTAAATGCATTTCATATTCGTGACTCTTCTTTTCAGCAATGGTCTTTAAAATTTTACTCTAGAAAAGTAATGCGACTTACCATTACACCCAACACTTGTTGCAAGTGATTAAAACTTTTGTAGCACATATATGATTTTTTTTTCACAACAATAAAATTAAAAGTGTTATATTTATAAACTAATTAAATTAAGATTAACATTATAAATGACGTTAATTGGTTTAGTATTTTCAAAAAAATAATAATCATAAAGGAATCATTGAAAGGAAAAAGAGAATAAAAATTGTTAGCATTAATAAATTATATATATATTAGAATGTAGCATTGAAATAATAGTTATAATAATGACAGAAAAATGAAACATTACTTAAATGGAGACGATTCAAAACTTCTTCAAGTTCACATTTTTTATAAATTTATTATTATTTATATATTATATTGAGATATAAAATATTTTTTCTGAAAAGATAAATATTAAAACTACGCATAAATTTTAGCTTTGTGGAGTTTTATACAATGTATTTTGATTTCATTTTTTTTTTATAAATTATTAAAATAAATATTCGACATAACATCATTTTATGTTAAAATATTTTGCACACAAATAATTTTATCAGTAAATAAATATAGTTATTTTTAAAAGTGTATATGAATGAATCAAAATTAAAACTTAATGTATATGATTGGAACAAATCAAAATTTATGTATTACATTGCATATTTGCCCAATATTTATGTATAATTTTAATATTTATCCATTTTATTAATCTATAGATAAGTTTTGAACTTTTTTTGGTAAAGAAAAAAAAAACAAAGTTGACGACCTTTCATGCCTAACTAATATAATCAGGGACGGATATAAGGACGTGTTGGGGCAACCGCACCCCTTAAAAATGTAAAGTTTTCCTATTTTATTTATATTTTTTATTAATAATTTAATTTTGCACTCATATATTCTTGTGATTTTGCACCTCTATATTTCTAATATAACTTTCTGATAGTTTACACCCTTACATAATATTATGGTTCCATCCCTGAATATAATCCTTATGTAATAAAGATAAATTTTCATTTTTGGTTAGAATAAACGATAACAAAGAAGATTTTTTTCTCCTTGCAATTTTGATCATTCTATAGACCAGCCTATTACCTTCCCAAAAAATATACTCCATACTACAAAATATTCGTGTAAAATACTAACCCTCAAAATTTAAGAAATTAGGAAAATATCAAAAAGCAACATTTTTTTTTCGCTGGACAAACACAATCTGTACACAAGTCAAAGACCTCACACACACGACGGCACGACTGAAAAAAAAATCAACGACCACGTCGAGACCCGTCTATGCTTCTAAAGTATATATTTTTATTAAAAATCAACAATCACGTCAAGAATTTAATTATATATATTTTTAATACAACAAAGAAACAATTTTGCCTATCAATTACTTGCCTAATTTTCGCTGATACTTTATTGCAATCTGGGAGATTTTTCACTGTGTTTAAAGGTTCGTTCTTTCCCACAGAACTCTCCTTTTTCTTCTTAGTAGCTTTCTGTAATTAATTAATTTTTATAATGATGACATGGTAAAGTTAGGATTTTGATCTAGTTTCTATCTGGTCCCCAGGAGAATCCAAACAAGATGGATTCAGTTTATAGTTTGTTTCCTTTTCCCCTTTTTCAAGCAAATATTCCGTTTTCAATTAAAGATGTGATTTTAACACCTTAAATTTAACTGGGGCCTCTCATCTGTTTGTGGCTTAGTGAATCCGGCTGTCATGTTTTGTTTGTTTTTTCTTTTGCTTCTGTTTGTCCTTTGTTTTTGAACTGATTTTGACCCATTTTTTTATTTACAGGGAAGAAAAACAGATAGACCGTGCCATAAATCTGGATATTTTCATTGGTTATCTGTAATTTCTGGGAACCTTAAATGTATCCGAGCTCTAACTTTCGATAACTTTGTATGAATTGATATTTGACTTGATGAGAAAGAAAAGGATAGGAAGTGAAACTAATGCATTTCCGGAGGTAACAGACAAACGTGCTTCAGTTTGTGATTCTGGATCTTCTAATATTAGGTCTCATTTTTCATTAGAAGATTATGCAAGGATAAAAAAGAGGTGCAAGGAAGATGTGGATGCACCTCCTGTTGGTTCGTGTAAAACTAGAGTCGCTGGCATTGCCACTGCCCCACCTTGTGGTGCGTCCTCTTTGGTCCCTCTGGGAAGAGGTCTTAAG